>SMLS01066220.1:0-11251 GCA_004785975.1 Popillia japonica | reverse complement strand
GATCAGCAAAACGTCAAGCGAAAACCTTTCTTTGCGACAACACCTGAAAGACTGCAACGCATCTGCAAATGTGAGACCTCTTCTTCAAGAATAATAAATATTATTATGATCATGTTGTGATAAAAAATTTGCTGGTAGTTATACGTGTAGTCCGAAGGCAATATTCCAATAATCATGGTACTCAATGCTGATAAAGTATATCTTGGATGCAGTACATCTCTACTGCATAGGGCCAAATTTTTGGCATCCACAACACTTCTCCACTGCATGTTTTGCTTCTTTATCTTTATAGGGACTTAGGGTATCTAGCAAATAGTTCTTCCACATGAGATTTAGATCACATATGTAGAAGTTGTCTTCATTCTGTAATTTCCAAGCCTTTTGAACGGTTGAAATAAACTCCCATCACAGTGCCAATTAAGCTGGAGAAAAAGAAGAGACAAAGAAGTTGCCTTACCAAACATAAGCAACCAACATGTACAAATAAATGCGAGTATCAACCCACATAGAACTAAGTAAATCGGATTTTGTCGTTTTAAATATTGTAAAACATATCCTACACTGCGACAGAATTATTTTTCTCATGCTTAAATTACCAAACTAAATTTTTGTCGTACCCTTTTACCATGTGTAAGAATACATTTACGTCTATTGAACATCTATACAGATGTAAGGTTCGGAGATAAATTGCTCGCGGCACTATTATACTGACATCAATTAGTCGGTTTGTGATACGGGCCCGTGCCAAAATCTTCACTTAATTTAACAGATCATCGTGCAGCAGATTAGGATCTCGATACGCGTTTTTAGATTTACCAGGCGGTGAACATTTGTAAGCAATTAGAGGAGAAATTCTTGACCTCACACACAGTCACCTATTTCTGGTGGTCGTGATATTGTGGATGTAATGGTGAAGATACAGACTGATTCAATTTACTGTAGCATTAGAGGCGAAAAGAGAGAATAATGATTAGATATCTTCTCTCATACTAAGAAACAAACCTTTTCCTATCTATATTTCAATAAAATGTTTGGATATGTTTTATTGTGTAGCTATAGTTTGTTTTATGTGCAGAAGTTTTATTGAAGGAATGATTTGATGATACGGCCAAGATGAATTCCTGTAGGTATTTTTGTTGCAATGGTTTTGGATGCGTGAATATAAAATCCCACTCAAGTTGACTTGTCCATGGATCAGAGCTGAAACAAAATTTGTTTCGCCATCTATAGAAGTATCCAATTAATTGGATAGTGTAATAGCATTGCCTACTATGAAGATAATGTCGCAAACATTGTAGTTGCTTTTGGTCGCAGATACCTAAACCTGCAGCACTTCAGTCTCCTAGTTTGCTTAGTAGTACTAATCATTTTTTACAGGATTTGGCTTTGCGCTTTGTGTCAATTGTGGTTTAATATTTCTTCTTTAACTAGCTTTTTTGCATTGGAACTAGTAGTGGTCTGGTGTGATCTTTACATAGTTTACTCAAATTTTGAAATTCTTACCTAAATTGATTCTTGACAGCTCGGTGGGAGTCCTATATATTTATGTACCTTATGTTCATTCAGCTATGCCACCTATCAATATGTTCTAAAAGATGAGTGTTCTCGCTTGTGTATGAAACATTCAACATTTCAGCAAGCCCACTTGCTTTCCAATATTGCCAATAAATTAGATGGCTCAAATGTTGAGTTATACTATTTCCTGTCAGCAACCTCCCTGCAAGGCTCAAAAGCATATATATTTACTCTACTAGGGCTTCTAAACTTGACACATTTTCTGTTTGGTCAACATCACCATGCTTATCGCTTTGAATGGTATTGGTGTTTGTTCAGTGTTTGTGGACATGGTCACAGTCTTCAATAACCGAAGAAAATATACCCAGTACAGCAATATGAGCTACCGCTCCTCAAGTATAATTTGTTGCTTCTGAAGTATTCCTCATTTTCATAAAAGGTATTCCTAAATGTCTTCAGATATAAACGGCTACCTTTGCTAACGATACCGTGTTTTTTTTTTCTTTCAAAAACAAAGCTGTGCCGACTACAGAGAAAAAGTAATTAGTTCCCATTAGCAAATGGCTGCTAAATAGACAAATACATCTCGTGTTCCATAGATCTAACATAGGTACTTCAGAGCAAGAGTTGCTGTCGGAGTCTGGTAGTAGATGAGCTGCTTAACAGGCTGACAGCTTTCGGACTGAGCATCAACTCGACAAAAAAACCATGATTGTACCTTTCATTAGGGGCAGAAAAAGGTGGGTGCAACAGTGATCGCAGTGTTGAGAGGATTGCATGGCCTCCGTGATGCCCAAGCATGCAATCCTCTGAACTTTGTTCAGGATATTTACGGCAGATCCTAGGCTGGCTTTGTGCCACCAGTCCAGTGAAACGTAAGTTATGCAGGGTGTTATAACCTTCGTGTACAGCCAATGCACCATTACAGGTTTCAGCCCCCACGTTTTACCAAACATTGCTCTGCAGGCCCAGAAGGATCTCATCGCTTTGTTCGTCACCGGATAATGGAATCCTGGAAGCAAAGATGGTCGGGCACCGGAGGTCGCACAACTTCCTTCTCCAGGTGAACGGGACCATTGTTGTTTTCTTGGGGTTGACAGTAAGCCCCTCCCTTTGGCACCACCTCTCTACATGTCTGAGCGCGACCTGCATCCTTTCGGATACGACGCCCCCAAACCGACCGCAGAAAATGATGGTGATATCGTCGGCATAGCCCTGTGCGTGGAAGCCCGCCGCCCGAAGATCGTGCAGCAGAGCGTCCACCACTAGGCACCATAGTAAAGGAGACAGCACTCCGCCCTGTGGGCAGCCAGCTGCCACCGATGCTTTTACAGTGCAGAGGTTCTGTGAAACTTGAACCGTCCTGTTTCTTAGCATGGAGCTGATCCACAGTGTGATTTGTGGGTCAACTCCGCGCCTCAGCAGAACTCCCTCCATCGCTGAGAAGGATGCCGTGTCAAAAACTCCCTCGATATCCAAGAAAGTAGCCAACGCAATTTCCTTGTTCCTAAAAGCAGTCTCCACTCGTCTGGTAAGCTCGTGGATTGCCTGCTCGCAGGATTTACCGGTTTGATAAGCATATTCATGCTCATGTAGAGGCTGCCTTGCCAGTACAGAGTCTCTTAAATGCTTATGAATTATCTTCTCTAGCGTCTTCAGAAGGAATGACGTAAGACTGATAGGTCGGTAGGACTTCGCTTCCGCATAGAACTCTCTGTCCTGCTTTGGAATGAAGACCACCTTGGACCCTCTCCAGCTTGTGGGTATGTACCGCGTTGCTAGGGTTGCCCTTAGTAGAGTACATAGAATTGGGGACAGCGATTCCAGGCCCTGTTGCAGGAGTGCCGGGAATATACCGTCTGTACCAGCCGATTTGAAGGGCTTGAACGAATCAATGGCCCATCGAATTTTTGAAACTGAAATTGTTTTTCGTGTCAGGTTCCAGTCGTCTTTCCGTGCTCTCAGAATGGGTATCGGAGCTAGGCTCTGCCCCTCACTCCTCCCCCCTATCTGGGTCTGAATGATCTGGGAGCCCGGAAGGTGCATCCCCAAAAGGTGCTTGAGAACCTCTTCCTCCGTCTCTGCCTTTTCACCATAGTCTTCACATGCTGCTAACGTAACTTATTATTAGATCTTCCAAAATATATTCTGATACATATATACAAAGGTTTCCCAACGAATAAGGATTATGTGATTATACATATACACATGGAGCCACTAAAGTAAAGATTCATGGTTTTTTGCGATAAACTTACCCTGGTGTAACTTTATAAAACTAAAGCAGGTTCTCGAAATCGCTAATACTGTTTATATTTTATATTAATCTTGAACGACTCCTGGCTTAGTCATTTGTATGAAGCATAGCGCATTATAGGATTGGTGCTAGTTTATTTACTATCAATCAATTCAACGTCCTCGTAAATAAGTGTGACAAACAGAATGCTGTAGCATTATAACGAATGCAGATAATTATTTAGCACGTCCTAAATGGGTGAATTCATTCAGAGGACAGGATATCGCGTTCATGTCACTAAACCTCCGTTGTCAACGAAGGAAATTCACAATTAATCAATGCCATCGATCGATTTTGAAACGTTGAAAGTTCGTCTTTATAAGGTATTCTCAATGCAATCTCGTCTCAAATGTAGAATTGATTATTACATTAATAGATTGTTGAATGTAATTTACTTTTCCAACACGAGATATTATAATATTAATGTATTTGTTGATGTAAAATTTCCGGTTCCATGAAATACACTTTCGCAAGTTCGCGACTTCACCAAAAATAAATTCGTCACTGTTTTAGAATGTCTCTCAATCTGTAAAAATCGTTGCATCACGATTCTTTTTTTTACATTTTCCTTTTTCATTCTTTCCGATTAAGACCAAATCCCGAGTATTGCCGAAACATTTCTTAAATTTTACACTTCGAATAATCCGAATTGGTAGTTCAGATTTACAGTTACCACTTATTATTATTATGATTAAGGTATGGATCGATGATCTTTTGTTTAGTTTCCAAATTATGTCACCATTGCTTTCCTGTTGCCGGCGGCAACCTTACCATTTACCGACTTTGTAAGCCGCCGATAAGCTCCATTGACACACACAACCTACTTATCTTTCTGAACATAAAAAAATCGGTATTCTCTTATTTCCGTTTCGGCCAATAACGCAATCTATATGTTTCTAGCTCTAACAAAAGCAGGCGAGGGAAAGAGAGAAACGGGCGGGAGAACGAGATAAAAATTGGTTACAAAACAAACGAATTCTGAGTACGACACGACTTTTAAGCAGTCGTGCCAGAAATCCAAAACAAAAGATTTGGAAAACGGAGCTTTTTACAGTTTACTTCACTCGGCTAAACATCGAATGTATACGAAACAAACACAAAAAAGATCGTTATAAAACATTAGCCATTGTTAATTGCGACAGTTGAAATCGGTCGTGTCCAAGATGAAAACATTTGACCGCTTGTGAGAGAAAAAAATGAATCGCTGTTCTTTGCTCGTTGATAAAAAATAAGAAAATAAAAGAATTTCACTCGAGTGCGCTAGAGATTTTTAAATGAAAAAGCTGACAGCTAAATTTACACACAGACTTATGTAAAGCAAAAAAGGAAATCGCCAAGGTTCGCCATGGTATCTTGCAAATTATGCAAGCATTTTATTTTTTAATCTTAGATTTGAGGACATCCTGGCTGCAGTTTTTGTTGACATCACGACAAGCACGCAAACATAGTATGACGTTCCAGAAGACTGTGTCTTAAACTGGGTTGAAACCTCTAAAATGCGTATAAGTTTCAATTAAAATTGCGTTCATTAGTTCGACAAATTTTTAGGTAATCCGAGCAGTGTTGTGAAAGGAATAATTTATTTAAATTTAAAGGATTTATTTCTAACATTTGGATCTATTTTTGATATGTAGTGAGTCTGTGAAAGCTTCGTTTAAAAAAGGTTCTTTATGTTATATACGAAAAACAAGTAACAGCATAAAAACCGAATATATCAGTTTTTCCTTCGGTGGTCTTCGTTGGGAAATACATTGTCTGCTGCTTTAGTATATGTAAATAAGCGTTTAGTGTTATCAACCTAAGGTTATTTACACAATGTAACAAAATTGGTTTATAGTTAGTCGACGAACTACCCCAACATTTAACGAAAGGCATCCGAATAAGAGCACATCTCATAGGTATGTCTTAAATCTTATTCATAAATTTACTGAAACTGAGTCTGTTGCGAATACAAAACATAAGCAGCCGAGAGTTTTAAATGAAGTTGCTCAAGTGAGAGAGTTGAGTCGTTTCGGTATGAATCCTCGTACTTTATTGCGCCAGATGTTTGCGACAACTGGAATTTCTTTGGGTGCCGTTTATCAAGTTACAAAACTTCATAAAATCAATCCTTATAAGATGAAAATATGTCACAAACTAGGTGATTTTGACAGAAGGATAGAGTTTCGTGAACAGGTTACAACCATAATTAATAAGAACAATGCATTTATAAGAAATATCTGTTTCAGTGATGAATGCGCTTTTATTTACATGGATTTGTAAATAAACATAACTACAGATATTGGAGTAACACAAACCCTTATCTGTTTGTGGAAGGACATACCCAGTACCCTGAAAAAATTAGTGTATGGGCAGGCATCTTGGGGGGACCAAGTAATTGGAGCATTATTTTTTTAATAAAAATCTAAGTGGCGAAGCATATCTAGATAGGCTAGAAAATACTATTTTTCCACGGTCGGGAGTAGAAATCAGTTTCTATGACATCAAAATTAAAACAGAAGTAGTCGATTATGACCAAGGGAGTATAATACTCCCAAGGGAGTCTACATTATGGAGAATGTTTGTGATTCATGCAAAAAAAAGATAACATTGAAATTATTTATTGACATTTAAATCAAATGTTACATTCATTTGACATTCATAATGACAAAATATGTGTTTTTAAGTTAATGAGACCGTGGAAAAAATAGTATATACCATTCGGGAGAGATGCTATTTTGTCCTCGGTGCATTGTAGCCCTCGGGCTTCGCCCTCGGGCTTCAAATTGCACCTCTGCCAAAATAACGCATTTCTCTCCCTTATAGTATAATATACTATTATCCATTGATTAGCAACTCTCTCGAAAATCAACTGGATAGAGATGGCAATCTCCTACTTGATGAGGACAAATTACATTTTCAACACGATGGAGCTCCACCTCACTATCTTCTTTCAGTGCAGCAGTGGTTAGACAATGAATTTCCGAATAAATGTGATAGGATGAAGAGGACCTATAGAATGACCATTGAAATCGCCAGATTTGACGCCATTTGACTTTTTTCTATGGGGTTACTCAAAAGGCTATTAAAATGAAGTAGTTTTCAATGTTATTCCAGATTGTTCTGGGTTTGGTTTATATTATTCCAGAGTTTCGCCAAATAATGTTCAAAAATTGCAAAAAAAAATAAATTGGAAATTTTTTGTTATTCTTTTAGCTTATTCTAATTGTTTTGAACACTTTTCCAAAACTTCAGTCTTCTACTGTTTTTAAGTCATGAATCATTCAAAATGTTTGCTAGACTTCTCTTTTTTCAATGATCCTAGTTTTGCAACATTCTGAACAAACCCTTAACCTTCTACTACGTAAAGTTTTTGATATATTCTTCCAAAAATTCACCCTACTAACAGGTATACTTTGTTTGAAATTGAGAAAAGCAATTTCACTTGAAACTCCATTTTTGGAAATTTCAAATCTTGAAAGTTGTTCTAGATTCTTTTTAGTACTGAAACTTTGGAACAATATAGAACAAACCGGGAACAACTTCCAGCAATACAAATTGCGAAAAAGAGAAAGCTTAGTTCATACAGTTGAAATTTTGCGTCTTCATGAAGTAAGCAGATTAGAAAGCTAAATATTTGGAACAACATAGAACAACTCTATAACAATCTGAAACTTAAATTCCAAATCGAAATTTTGATTTTCAAACGAAACGGGGCCAGAGATATTTCCTTTATCTCAATTACTTAATGATTTAGGTACATTCTATAGTAAAAAAAAGTAAATTTGCTACAATGTTAAGAAGAATTACACCAAGTTAGAAAACTTTCAAATTTATGACTTCCAAAAATGGAAAGGGTGGCCGAAAATATGTTTATTCCAATTTTGGAGAAAACTTGGGAGGATTTATGGAAGACAATTTTTTCTGTTTTCTTCAGCATTCAGCGTCGAGCAATATAAAGCTCGACGCTGAAGCCATGTAGAAAAATTTAGATGCCAAGTAGATTGGGAGTGGGACTAAAGTCATGCAGGCTACTTTAAGAGTCTACCTTTTTATCGCTTAAGTACCCAACTACATATTATAGACTATTCTCTCACATTGCCTCATTTGAGTCTGAAAATGACATCGCCTCTGATTATTTAGCTGAACAGGAAATTGCTTGCAGAATTGGAGAAATACTCATCTTGGATGCACACTCTTTCTATCTTCTTTTTATTACCACTTTAAATTGGTCAACTCATATTGGAACCTTCTGTAAACAACTTAATACTACCTATATGTTATAGTTTTAGAAATTTGAAAGCTGTTTTGGGCTTCTCAGTTCTACTCAGTATGTATTACGGTCTCTTTTATTCCAGAATGAATTATGGCATTCTGCTCTGGGGGCGTTGGCAGAATTCTTATTGCTCAAAAACGTGTGGTGAGATTAATGGTCTGACTAATACTGAAAGTTGTCGTACTACATATATTCAGGCGTCACAATATTTAGACTATACATGCTACATGCATTTATGAATGCGTCCTTTTCTTTAAAAAGAATCCATAATATTTTTTTAATGCTAGAAATACTCATGAATACAACACACGTCTACGTGATGTGAATAATATATATTTCCGATATATACATAGGTTGAGTCTAACTGAAAAGGGTTTATATTATGCATGTGTGCAAATATTTACAATAAGCTATCAGTAATTTTTAAACTTCACCTACCCTAAATTTATTAAAGCAAAGATTACGTTAATTTTTAATAAATCTTGAGCCGTATTCACTTAATGAGTATCTAAATTTATAGTGTTAATGCTCAGATACGTCAACTTTGTTTTTGAGGGGGACATTTATTAGGCGTACAAGCAAACCCTCATCTGCAATCCCTTAGGTATGGTGGACCTGACTCCAAAAATCTTAAATTGAGTTGTACCTCGATTGAAAGGTCTTTGGTTTCTCTTTACAATCATATCTAGTTCATGGTATTACATTTTATTATGATGCTCAAAAATTGACTTTTATTTCTGTTAGTAGGAGAGCCCCTTGTCCATTTAAGATTTTTGGGGTCAGTTCCACCCTGCCCAAGGTATTGCAGATGAGGGTTTGCTTGTACACCTAATAAATGTCCCCCTCAAAAACAAATTTGATGTGTCTGAACATTTTACTTTTATGACATTAAATGCTCAACATCAATGCCGTTTCGTTTTCGAATGGCCACCCTGTATATTCGTTTATATTATTGGTTTTAGGATATAATTTTTGTATTGTTGACTTTTCATACTTACATTAGTAACTTATGAAATATAACTTATTATTATTATAAGTATATTCGATGTCTCCAAAATCATACATCGTAGTTTGTTTTGCAACAAATTAGCATCCGATTGACTTGAACCCTAAACGATTTTGTAAAGCTGAATAGCTCGCAGAATAGATATAGAAGGCATCCAGAACAATAGCAATTGGTATTGTAATATATGTTTTAAGTTTATCGAATTTGTGTTATAGGGAAGGTTGCCCAAATTGAACCACGCAAATAATTTTTTTTTGGGAGGCAACTTCTGCCATCTGATGGCCAACTATTGAAGTTTGTGATCGAAAACTTATAGTCGTTCCATTACAGTGCCGTTTATAGTTTGCATTGATTACTGGCAGCGTAATTTGTATTGCGTACTTAATGCATTAACGAAAGGTTTATTCTGGTAAGTACTTTATATCACATTTATATTTGTTATAGTGATTTGATTTATCTTATAAATTTCCAATAAAAACAACCGTAAATATAATTTCTAGATTAAGTGTTGTTCCCTAAATTAAACCTGGTATTGAATTCTAAAATTGAACGGGTTTAATTTAGGGAACGTGTGAGGGAGTTAGTTTAGTTTATTGAAAATTTCCATATTAGTATATTAAAAAATGTCTAATTACTTTTTCTTGAAGTAAATACTACAGAATAAAATATTTTCAGGATTATGTCATCGAAAAAGAGAGGCAATTATGGTAAGTGATCCGAAAAGGATATGGATTTGGCCATTAAAGTTTATAAAGATGGAGTTGGATTAAATGAATGCCAGCGAAGATTTAACATTAATCAAACATATTCTAAAGTTTGGTTTAACAATAAAAGAAATCTGAAAAATTGCATTTGAACTAGCAGAAAAGCACAAACTACCTCATAGATTTACTAAAACAAAATGCATTGTTGAAAAAAAATTGTTTTGTGGATTTATGAGACGTCATAAGAGATTATCACTGAGACAACAAGAATCTACTTCGCTTGCGCGAGCAAGAGATTTTAGCAAGGAAAGAGTAATTGAAAGAGAATTTTACGATCTTTTGGAAAAGTTAGTTGACAAATACAAAATTGATGCGACTACAATATGTAATGTTGATGAATCCGGGTATTCCACAGTTCAAAAAAGAATGCAGAAAGTTATAGCTAAAAAGGCAAAAGACAGGTGGGTGGAATTACCAGTGGTGAAAGTGGAGTTAACACAACAGTTATGTGCTGTACTAATGCTGCTGGCCTTTATATCCCCCCTATGCTAATTTTTAATAATAATAATAATAATAATAATAATTCATGCCTTAGCATCCCTCAACAGCTTGCGCCAATTACAGGGGGCATCGGCTGACCATGAGTTATTATTACGCCTGCGGCTGTAGACCGACTTAAGATGTTATCTTTCCGCATTTGCCGTGCAATTTGGGAAACTACAGAAAACCAAATTCAGAAAGAAGGCACCGGATTCGAACCCGGTACCCCCAGACTATGAAGCGAGCGCGCTAGGCACTGCGCCACACAGCCGGCAAAGGGAAAGGTAGGGTAAGGGGGATTAAGAGAAAAAGATATTCTCCTGAGTTAGCAAAAGGTGCTCCCAGTGCAAGTATTTGTCACATCTCTGACTCTGGTTACATCAACTCCGACTTATTTCTAGTTTGGCTAAAACATTTTCACAAAATTGTACAGAGTGGCTCCAACAAAGATGTTTGTTTGCTATTAGATGGTCATACAACTCATAGTAATAACTTAGAAGCTTCAAATTAATCTTCTTCAGCTACCTGCTCATACAACACACTCCAGCCTTTAGATGTAGCATTTTTTAAATCTCTACAAAGTTATTACGTACAGGCAAGATTCTTGGTTGAGAACTAATGTTGGACAAGCAATTTCAGCTTACGATATTGCAGAACTTGTAAATACAGCATATGGAAAGGCAGCGACTATAGGAACAGCCGAAAATGCTTTTAAAGCACCAGGCATTTGGGCTGCCAATAGGAATCTTTTTCCAGGACATTTTATTGCACCTTCTCTTGCAGTCGAGCCACAAATGGAAAAAGATAATAAGCAGGATGGTCAATTTTGTCCGAAATCAGTCCTAACACATTCAATGAAAGTTTAGAAGCGATATGTGCTCTTCCAAAGAATCCCCAAGTCAGCGGTACTGCAAAAAGACGCCAACACACCACATCAT
>SMLS01066219.1:0-35832 GCA_004785975.1 Popillia japonica | reverse complement strand
TTCATTCATTGGGTCGTACTAATTTAAAAAAAAACAATCAATGTACATAATGAAAAAATCAAGTTCCATGTATATAAACTTGTAATATGTAAAATTACATACATTGTAGTAGATTTTGCGCAGTTAAGTAGAACTTGAAAATGAATTTACTTCTATTGTTAACATTCTAAATGTGTTCTTAAATGTATTATATGTCTCAACAGTTACTTATGTACGACCTTTTACATAACTGCGCAGTAGCATTTATATACATGTACAATTAACGTTATATGTGTTAAAATAATGAGATAAATATAGGAAATAAATTATTTCATAGCAGATTTATAAAAAAAACTAACTAAGAGTCTAAACTTGTTTATGTGATGGATAATAAGAATAGGTTTTAGAAATAAAAGAAATACTTGAATAAATATATACAAATTGTAGCCGGTGAGCGACAATACTTGAAAACAATATTTTCTTCTTTATTACAGAGCTTGATTTAATTACTTATGTCATTCCATGTTTCAACATTTATCTGTAATGTGTATCATATCAATATTAACCACGTGAAAATTATGATCAAATCTAAGGATTAAGCCAGAAGTATTTTTATTAAAACTAGCAATATATAGGTTGCAGTTTTAGAGAATGATTTGGTACCATAAGAAGGTAGATTAAAAACAATTTTTACATGATTTAAATAATACGCTTTTTTATCATGGAAACACATTACTTATACTTGTCCATTAATATTGCATTATATTTGATACAAATTATTATAAATCAATGTGTTTAAATCAAGTTAGATGCCCAATAAAATTTACCAATGTGAGGATAAATCTGCTTGATGACATTCTCCCAGGATTTCTTGTTTTAATTTTTCTAGTCGAATACTTCCACAGAAAATAGAGAAGTTATAGCTGAATATATAATATTTAGTAAAGATGTGTTCTAGATCAGGGATTCTAAAGCTATGTTTTAAACGAAGTTTGCTACTAAATTTGCAAATTAAATCAGACATTTGACACGTCCATAGATCTGTCGTAAAACGAGGCTACTTTGAACAGGTCTTTTAAGGTTTCTTGGAAACATATTCTTTAAGATAGATGTGACAAATCTGGAAAGATTTATTATGTTTAACGTCTTCAAATCTGGATAACCTATTCTCTCCAAATCCAAACAATTCCTGTATAGTCGTTTATATTATATTGCATTTTTTTTTGTTTATCCGACCTCATCAGTTTCCTCGAATTGCAAGACCAATATCATGGCCTCTCGCCACATTAATCTATATTGTAAAACGACTGTGACTGTAAATTTACTGTAATTGCATTTTCGATGTAGGATAGGGTCAGAACTAGTAGAAGGTAACCAAAATGTCGAAATCATCATCGACCAATGCCACAAAAATAAATAAAACATAGCTGCAATAGGCGTTCATATTACATTGAAGGAGCCATTCTGTAAACTACGTTCTAAATCGATTTCCTCTATCAGACAAGAGCAAAAATAGCATCACTGGTTGTCAGAATTATTTTCGGTACTATGGTGATTGCTGCAATTGTGGCATGAGCAGTAATGACCAGCAATTTTTGGTTTTTATGTTCTAAAAGTGCTGGTGGATTCCAATCTATTATGACGTGATACGTCAGTCTATGGAGTCACTACTGATCCATTTATGTGGTACATTGGGGCATCTTATTGGTGGGAGGCTGGTTGTAATTCCTTCGTTCCCACTTGGATTAGATTTATCAAATAGATTGTAAAACTTTATGGAGGTGTTATTAGCAGATGTTAGTTTTCTATATTTCTTTATACATTCAATATTGCAAATCAACTGTATTAACATCTTTCCCAAATGCCACAATAATCTAATATTGGTTTTAGAGTGTGCTTCTTTTAATTGTGAAGAATGATTTGAAAATTCTGTATAAGTTGGACACCACTTATCTTCACGTCCTTTTAGATTTTATAAGAGGAAATTTTAGGTTATTTTTCTAAAGTTTTTTGTAGATTCAAAGGAACACAAGGATTTTATTCTCTATTTTATGTTCATTTAAGGTTTATTCGTTTATTGGTAGCACTCCAATATATGTTTGAATTTTCACCAAAATGAGCTATATCTAATGGCTGGGGGCATGAAGTGGTATTTGAAAGAAGTAGCATTACATCAATAATATGTTGACGCCTACTCAAAACCAAGCTCGTGCTACTTTGACAAACGACTACCATCTACATACAATCGAATCCATTTCTCATTCCAGTAAAATGGAGGTACACATTAGATATGCTAGATTTTCTCGTCTAATCGTCTTGATCTAACCCTCTTTATACACAGCTACCAAGTTCAAATTTACCCGCCTATAACTTATTGTTTTGTGTAGAAAGTTTTTATCTCAACTCTCTTCAGTCTTGTTAAGTAAATTTATCTTTTCATTAGGAACCAAATATTGATTTTTTTTAAGAATCATAATAAATTCCCGAGACGTATTACAAATAGCCTCATTTTGCGATACTTCTAATGAAAGCTTGAAATAAATTATCCAATGATTTTATATTCACAACAAATGTATACGATGCGTCATCTGCTACTTTCATACTTTAATAAAGAATGTCAAGCCCTTTTCAAATAAATCTAACTACAATATTCTAAACGAAACGCCGAAAAATCTACATGCAATGCAAGTAAATAATACTTGAAGTAAACACAGAATACTATCTTCTCTCGTATCCATCATAGTGTTAAACGTTTTCCTCGTTTAAATATGTATGCTTTAGCATAAACTTCAGTTGTATGTATGTACGTATGTAGGTTACATAAGCTGCGTACCACATATGTATAGTTAATGTAATAGATTTCTAAATGATTCCATTAAAAAATAAGTATACTCATACAGAAATCTCATGTATGTTAATTGTTTTTGTGTTTTTCATTAGTTGTAGCTTCTTTATGATCTTATCATAATCCACAAACTGTTCGAGAATATGTTATATATATTTGTATAAAAGAAGATGTTAATAAATGTATGATTTATAATGTTGAGTTTGAATTAAAATATTTGGGATAACTCATGGTTAAAATGAACATCCTCTTAATCTAAATAAAGTTTAATATAAAAATTATTTAATTTTAAGACAACTTTGTGGCTATAAAAACGGGAAACTCAATTGGCATATCATATTTTTCGTCTTCTCCCAAATTATTACATTTTTCGCGACATTTTTGTAGGAATTCTTCAGAAAACACCTGCCATAATTCTGTTGGTAAAGCACCCAGATTTTGGTACATATCAACTACATATAGCCGCAACGAAACCTACAAATGTTGTTACGTTTGTGAAACTATTTTATCCATATATTTAACAAAATACCTTTAAAATTGTGAACAGATATAAATTGTTTGTTGCTTTCACATAAATCAACTTTAAATCCTATTTTTTGTAAAAGACCTGTGATGTGGTGTACTGGATTGGCGGTGTAATCCGTAAAGATTGGCTTTTGCAATTTATACCTCAACCACCTTTCATCCTGGTATAATTCAGACGACACCTGTTTAAAGATGGTATCGCTCGGCGTAATTACAAGCATTTGACCATCTAATTTTAAAATATTATGCAAGTTGGTTAGGAAAGTTCTATTGGAAAATAATAATAATGGCTAAGCATATGGGAAGTAAGTTCATTCTTCGCTTACCTTGTATCTGGTATTAGATGAGATACAAAAAATGAAAATAAGCGGTCAAATTGATTGAGCATATTCTTAATCATCCGATCATTCAAAATATCCATTGTGTGATATTCAATTTTTTCATGACTATTATGTTCTCTTCCAAATTGTATCATATCATCTAACTTGTCGATAGCTTCAAGTTTATGAATATGATTTTGTATGTAAGGATAAAGAACTTGCCTTGTTAGCGTACCTTCTCCACAACCAACATCTATACAATTTTCTTTGTAATTTTTCCATTTCAACAAGTCACAATAATTTTTTAATTGTCGTAAAACAATGCGTTTGTTAATGTCTATGTTAGACCATTTGGTTGCGTAACTCATTTCTGCGTAATACAGTCGCTGACCCCGACTGACTGTACACTTTTATGATAGAGTTTTTTTATAGACGAAAGGTTATGTAAATTATACAATTATACGACAAAATGTTTCATACACAGTCACACAAAAATATCGGTATACTCTATAATTGCAACATATAAGAAATATTTTCTTGAACTCGAATTAACATTGTGTAGTTGTTTGCTGCAGTTAGTCCTATAATAAGCAGCTTCGCAATAATGAACGTCATCAGCGCACAAGGTGCAGTGTATAAGTATTTATGACGATAAGTGAACAGTATGCTGTTTCTCTACTTCTGCAGACGCACCAAAGACTACCATAAAACGCTTTGATAGAAAGAAAAAAAAATAGAAGTAGTGTCAAAAGATTATTACTAAACGTAATCGCCATATGGATGGCCTAATCTTTAGGGCTGTGCGATACTTAAGTATCGATACCTACGATACCTAAGTATCGATTCCTGCGATACCTAAGTATCGATGCCTACTATACCTGGATAAATAGAATGGTACATTTCCTTAAAGGTTAATATAAACTAACGTTGACCAGTTAAGGCAAGAAAACTAGCTAGGTATAACATATGTATGTACTTCTTTGAAGTTCGTGGAACTTGTAACAAATTATTTACCAAATTGGATAGGAATTCCACTGAGATTTCAATATGAGTACCTAAAAATTTAATAGCTGTATATTAGAATATACATTTGGGTGTATTTTATAACAATTCCTAATTTTTTTTGTCGGTGGAAATCCTTTATGGACATCATGTACTTAGGTCAATAGCACATGATAGTGTAGGACTCCCAGTCGGTGTTTGCAATAACGGGTGTGCCCACTAGGGCTGGACGAAGAATCCATTCATCGGCCAGTACTCTATACCATTCCGGGTATCGATCCTCTGATACCTTGGATAACGTTGATATCGATACCTAAGTATCGATACGTACGATACCTAGGTATCGATTCCGCGGACGGAACCGATACATCGGTAAGTATCGATACCTCGATTGGTATCGATACCCGATACCGAAAATGCCGGTATCGCTCAGCCCTAGTAACCTTATGAATAGTGTTATTGGTCGATATAAAATTAAATCTAACATATGGTATTTAAGATTATTTTACCTGCTGGACATGACATCTGTTAATGCAATTTCTTTATGCGGTTAGCCAATTTTAAGACGGAAGTAGCTTATTGCTGGTGCAATATTGAAAGCAGTACAATCACTAAAGGAGGTAGACCATACATAAGCTAGGTAGAGATTTACGCCAGAAGATTTAACGTATCTCACACCACATAGTCACGCCCCACAAGCTATTAACGTAACATTAGGTATTGTTTATTTTTTCTAGAAATAATACAGCTTGAAAGTGGCATATTTTAAAAATGTACATCCATTCGATAGCAAGCATTCAACGTGTTGACTTGTTTGGTCGACAATTCGCCAGCAATTCCACTCATAGTTATTTACCATGAATTAGGCGATCTGCGAAGCCGATGTTCGGATAATCTGCCTGCCAAAGATCAGACCATCTGAATCTGTTATTTCTAAATGTGTGTCCTACATACATACATACATATGCCAACGATTTGTATTTTCCCATCAGCACGGCTTTACACCGAACTTATTTATAAACACGAACTTCAGCATCATATTCAAAAACAGCTGAAACTCTGGATATGGACAGAATCACTTGGACGTGGTGTATTTGGATGTCAGTCGAGCGTTTGAAAAGGATTTTGTTCGTTTGAAACCTTGTCATACTGGTATGTATTCTAAACCGGATTCAAATCCGAAAGAATCACTGAAGACATTCACTCTTCTTGATTAACTTACGAAACAACATTTGGAGATGTTTAAAAGTGGTTTCTATACTTCTCGTAGCCGATGTCCAGATTTAACTAAATAAAGACATTATCAATCCTTTTATAGAGGTGATGGTAAACATCAAATGCTCAAGATTGGACCAATGCAGTGTACTGGATGGTAATCGATGATCAGTTTCTAGTTTTGGGAGTATTCATCTCCCTTTCAATTAAAGATATTCGTGTGCAGTTCGATGCAAAACTTGGATTTTATGATCGTTTCTTGCATGTCGAGAATCAATTTTTTGTATTTTGGATTCTTACTTAGTGATTTGGAGAATAGATATTTTATACAGAATCGAATCTCTGATATCCATAATAACGCCGTTAAACGAGTTCCATGAAAGTTCCAAAAATACGTAAGCTTTAAGCTGCTGGAATTTACCTTGATTACTACACGCATATCGGCATCTTATAACTTATAACTAGATGAGTGTTTCAGGATTTCTCTTTTAGAAGAGAAAAAAGTTGGCACACTCGAAAGCTGTACCAACTTAAATTGTTTGCACAACGATTCCTCAGTGCGTTGAAGTCTTTCGGGTTACTGTCACATCAAAAAATTTTGACTTGAAGACTGGCACTTTTATTTTTGTATTTATTAGTATTATAGTACATAGTACGATAGTGCTATTAAATTAAATTTTCGTTGTAACCTTTTTATGTTTGGTATTATTTAAACCCACATAATATATGATAAACATAAAACAAAGGTAAGTTTGCAATATTACACTAGAATCCTTACAAATATAGATTCCTGTTTCAATTGATATTAAAATGCAATTAGCAAAAGCGTATTATACGTGATATTGCTGTATTAGAACGAACTGTCTAAATATATTAGCATACATATATGTACTTACATACATGGGTAGCTATGTATGTTGAGTACAACCGTAGTCTTTAAATTCTCTATTTTTTGTTATTTACCTATATCTTAGGACAAATCCTATAATTCCAATTAAAAGACAGAACAAAAAATTGAATAAAAGTTAATACAAGCATCATTTAAACATTAGGACGGCTTGGTTGCTATAAAAACGAGTACTTCAGTTGGTATGTCGTACTTTTCTTGTTCTCCTAAATTAATACATTTCTCACGACATTTTTGTAAGAATTCTTCATAGAATACAGTCAATAGTTCCGATGGTATAACTTCTAGGTTTTGGTACATCTCAGCTAAAGCAGTGACAAAACCTACAATAATTTTTGCAATTTTTTATACTCTCTCTTCTATTTATACATTAAATACTAAACATACCTTCAAAATTTTCAGTAGTTACAAATCTTTTTTCGTGCTCGCATAAATCGACAGTGAAACCGATATCCTCTAAAAGTTCGGTAATATGTTGTGCTGGATTTGCGGTATAATCCGCAAACGGGCTTTCCAATTTACTATTCAGCAACTGCTTTTCCTTGCATAATTCAGAAAAAGCTTGACTAAAGAAGCTATTGACCAGAGTAATTACAAAGATTTGACCACCTGATTTTAGAATTTTATAGAAGCTAGTAAGGAAAGACCTATTCGGAAGCAAAAAATGACCAATTATAGTAGCACTAAATTAAATCTATCCTTACCTTGTATCTGGTATTAGATGGGATACAAATAATGAGAAGACATGGTCGAATTGACTCTGCATAGTTGTAATAAACTGATCATTCAAAATATCCACTATTTGATAATCAATTTTTTCGTGCGCATTACGTTCTTTTGCAAATTGAATCATACCATCTAATATGTCAACAGCCACAAGTTTTGCAATATGATCTTCTATGTAGGGTAAGAGAATCTCTTTCGTCATTACACCTTCTCCACAACCGACCTCTAAACAAGTTTCTTTGTAATCTTTCCATTTCAACAAGTGACCATAAGTCTTTAAGTGTCGTAAAATTGTTACTTTGTTAACATCCGTAGCGGACCATTTAGCTGCGTAATTCATTATGAAATTTCAAATGAATGTATAACGTTTTTCGTTTTACAACTTCTGCTTTTAAGAGAAAAACCTACTTATGTGGTGGAGAATGTAATAGATGTGATGTATGTGAACGAAAGAATGATAATAGCTAGAGCAAGGTTGCAGTATCCATTAGTTGATAAAGTCATTAAGTTAACTGTCACTCCATAAAGACGGTTGGATATTTCAGCGTTATTAATGGAGGCATCGTCATCAAATACTATGAAAAAAAATGTACAAAAAAGTATCTCGTGGTATGTAAGCATTTTTCATGTTTATTGTACTATTGCTATTTGTTGTGTACTATACGGAATGTTTAAAAATTGAAACAATGATTATTTGTTTGTTATTTACTAATGAACTGCTGATACAAATTTTACAAATTCTCCAACTTATTGCAACTGTTGATAGATTTCTACTACCTACATAAAAAGTAGATTGCAAAGTGAGCATTACCATCAACTCTAAAATTGGCATAATTGTAGCCTTTTTGTATTAATTGTTACGAATAATCCGACCTATGTACATTATGTAAAATAAATATTTGTACCTACCTCCTTAATTGTTTCAATAAACAGATTAAAGTGTTTTCAGTGTGTCCTACCAGACACAGGATGCTAAACTGTAAATTCTAGTTGTTACATTATGACAAACAAAACTGTAAACGATCACCATTGATACAAAAGTGGACGTAATCCACAAAAGCAGATTTTGCACAAATCTGCTTTTGTGGATTACGTCCACTTTTATAACTTGCACACTTTTATAACTTGCACAGTTATACTTGAAACAATTGTCATTCTGTAGGTATAATTGAGGCAAACCCTGGGCAATTATTAAAATATTACTAAGTTAGATCCATTCCTTCATGGCCACTATGTTATTTTGCGAATTGAACCATATCATCTACGGTACGGCCTACATTTAAACAAATTGCTTTGTCATCTTTCCAAAAAAAAAAAAACGGAATCCTCTTCCGTCACACATCAGCTCAGAGAGACAGAGGTTGCCTTGGAACTCTCATACGCAATATTTGGACAACTATTCTGGTCCGTAACTGTGCTTCATTTTAGGTTTCCCAACTCCTTCTCAACTTTCCTGCTCAGTAGTATCCAAATCTCCTCAATGAAGCACGTGTGAGATACGTTGGGGGGATTGTCTTCCTTAGGTACATAATTCACGTTATGATCAGTTTTGAGTGATTTTAGCGTAATGGCATGAAGCCAGATCGCGCAGAATATTACATACACCATCGTGTGGATGATGAGTATTAATGAAATTTGTCAATTTAGGTAGACATTTGCGAATGTAGACTTTTGCATCCACAGCTTCTTTAATTCTTCCAATTAAAGCTCTTGAAACTCCTGCTTGAGAAATAGCGCTCCAAATCATAATCTTGTCGGCAGATTTCGCTTTCGGTTGACATTTTACGTTGTCAGGATAATTTGCAATATTGGACGTGTAAAACCATTGTTGCCCTTTGCATATTTCCGAATTGGATAATGTGAAATATTTATCATTGTCTAAAACAATAATGTTCGGCAGCATCTGCGGATTCTCTCTAGTTGGGTTGCGGAGTATTTGGGACACGATTTCGATAATCTAATCTGTTTTTAATTAAAATTCGGCCAACAGTCATAGGCACAATTCCAAATCTACCATTTAACTAAAATCTTCCTTCGATTAAAAGCACATCGTTCTGAACGAAATTTTTCATCCAATCCTGTCCTACATAATACGCAAGGGTGACGCTTTTCTCTTTGCTAAAATGTTTCCACTGGTTTTAAGCAAAATGTAGTCTAATTTATTAGATTAGCAGGTATGCCAAACAAGCATACAGTACGTTCTTTTCTACAATCCACAAGACCTATTGGGAATATTCTTATGTTTCTCTACCTGTTGATCTCCACTTCTGCAGATGATACCCCAGAGGACTGTACCCAGTATCTTAGTTTTGGAGTACAAATCATTTGATCGGTGTTTCGTTGTTGATCATGAACTCTAACGGGCTTTTAGCAAATCCACAATGAAACCGAACTACACGCCTTTCCTTGCAATGTGGATATGGGTTCACCTTGGCCAAACGTCGTAAATAATCTGGTAAGACGTCTTAAGCCGGGATTACGGCTTAATATTAGGTTTTCTTATAAAAACTTGACGCGTGAATATGTAGTAGTAAAATGCTTAGCTTTCTCTATGTTCTATAAAATTAGTAGCTGACACTGTTAACTATTACCATTGCAGATACTTTAGTAGCTATCGACGAAACAAGGTTATAGTGAATTTTGTATTGATCAGTTTTGCACAGCACTTTGTTCTCCATATAATACTGTGAGATTTTCAGTCAAATCGTCGCATAGTTCTGCTGAAATAAATCCTAAATTTTGGTATAATTCACAAGCATAGCATGTACCTACCTACCACCTTACTACCTATATATTCAAAAATATAACTTATCTCAAATTACGATCCAATTAATTTTCGCCGGCCAATCTTAAAAATAGGATATTCTGACCTGGTCCAGAGCGGCAAAATGGCACAGGGTAATATAATCCAGAAGAGAAAATTGTTCACCATTGTCGCAGTACCTCGACTTGCATTGTGATCTCGCCAGGCCAACACTGTACGAGCATGCGATGACGCTAGAAGTACTTTGGAAAGGGAATTAGGGGAACTAGACCCCAATGGATGGGATCGAATGAATGAAATAAACGTAATATGGGCAGAACACAGACTGTATTCTTGGTGACCAAACGAATTGCATTATTCAAATTAGAGGACTAAGAGATCCTTAGATTCAGCCTTGGGTATAAATGAAAAGCTTAGAATTGTTTATCGTGTAAGCTTTTGTAAATTTGCAGTCATTTTGTATTCATTTTACACATCATTAGATACCGCTAAACCTGCAAACACTTACTTGTTTATATCAGAATATAACAAAATCAAATTAAGTTTTCGTCGGTGATTTTGACCTCAGACATTTAATTTTTCTGGATATTCTGGATGAAATATTGATAATTGTGTCTATTCACATTACCATTTGAATCAAATGTTGCCTCGATTGAAGACACATTGTTCTGAAAGAAGTTTGCATCCTTGGCTCTTCATAAATCGTGTCCTGCATAATGCGCAATGTGTAGAGATGACACTTTTCTCTTTGCTAACATGTTTCCACTAGTTTTTAGTAAAATGTTGTTGTAATATCTTGGGCTGAAACTGACCATCATCTAACGAGTTCTGCGACAATACTAATTTTAAAGAGGATAACAAGACAAGAAACCCAGCTTAAGGTATCATTATATTAAAAAAATATTACTAATCACAAAATATCAATTTATAACGAAACCGCTAAATAGATAAAACTAATTTCAGACCAATTTAGTAGCAACAAAAGTAAGCAATTTATGTGGTATTTCATATTTTTCAGGTAGTCCTAAATACGTGCACTCTCCTCTACATTTTTCTATCAGACCTTCGATGAACTGCTTCAATAGATCGTCTGGGAGGGCAAGCCAAGCTCGGTACATATTACATAAATTCAGAACCAAATCTGTAATTGTTACTATAATTAAACGCAATTATTTAAATATGACATGCGTACCTTTAAAATTATTAGTTGTAAACGATATTTCTTCATATTCACACACATCAATTTTAAAATTTGTGCTGTGAAGAAGCTCCGTTAGGTACATTACTGGATTAGTAGTGTAATCAGCAAAAATTGATTGCAGTGGTTTAAATTTTAACCACTTTTCCTCCTTATATTGTTTATGTAAACCTTCCTCGAAGTAATTATTTGTGAGAAAAATAATAAACATTTGACCATCCTCTTTCAGTATCGTATGCAGATTAGAAAGTAAAGATCTAGTCAATTATAACGAGGCATTAGGATAAAATATTAAGGCGTCTTAATTCTTGTTACCTTGTATTTGGTATCACATGAAGAACGAGTGATGAAAATATCCGATCAAATTTGTTACGCATTTTTGCAATTGCTTCACCGTCCGTAATATCTACTACTTTATATTCAATTTTTTCAGCACTGTTATGTTCTTTCGCCGATTGAATCAAATTGTGTTGCTTGTCCACAGCTATTAACTTTTCAATGCGATCTTCAATGTAAGGATAGAAAACGTTTCTGGTCACTGCACCTTCCGCACAACCCACATCGAGCCAAGTTTCCTTATTAGTTCTCAATTTTAAAAGGTGGCCATACTTCTTCAACTGTTGCTCAGCGATTTGTGTCGCAATCGAGGATCTAGCTGCCTGAATCATCGCTAACTAATTAAAAAAATGTGCTACGTTTTATTTGTATTCTTAATTTCAAATTGCACAATATTAAATGTAAATATCGTACTCCGTTAGCCTTTATATAGCGTTTTGAAAACTTAACCTCTGATAAGGCTATCTTTTGTTGTAATGCAATTTATGTACAATTTATCTGCAAATAATTGATTCTTGTAAAGATTGAATTAGATATTGTTTTATCATTTTCTCATTGAATAGATAACATGTTTACATCAAGCTAAATTGCAGTTTCATAATGTCATAGGAAGAAGGTTATTTAAAGTCAGGAAATAAATGAGATGAAATAGAATAGAATGTGAGGATTAGTACGTATTCCTGTGCTTACTCTTCCACTAATGATGCAATATACAGGTAGTGCATCCTGGCTACGTAAAAACTGGTTCTCAGTACATATATTGATCATGACTACTTTATTACAAACATGAGGAACTAGACTTTAAGAGCAAAGTTATATTAGCACGAAAACCATATTATATTTCGTTGGGAGCAAATATTTATTGCAATTTCCCAATTTTAAAATACATTTTCAGAATAAAATGCTTTAAATTATTTTTTATTTTTATCTGTATCTTTAGTAATGCAATAAAGCATTTACCGACATTTTTTTTTCTCATTTTGATATTAAATATTTAATTTTAATATGTATTTTCATGACCTTTATGTACCTATCTTATATTCCTCGTCCTTTTTCCACTTCTAGGTCAATTATAACACTATTAATTCCATTAAATTGCCCTAGAAGTAGAAAAAGGATCAGAAAAATAAGAGTAATTATTTAATGCAGATTTAATTTAAAATGTGCATTATATAAAAATCCGCAGACCAATCTCCTTCAGATCCAAGTCCAATTATTCCGCTTCCAGTAGTATCAAAGATTTTCAAGAACTTTCTAAGTTCTCAGCCAATGATACACATTTAAACACCTTTACCATATTGTCCTTCTTCTAATTTGGATTCTCCGTTGACCACAGCCAGGCGTCATTCTCACTAAATATTACTGATAGCATTATAAATGCAATCACTCTAGGGCTCTAGGGATTATTTAATTTAAAAACGTTTGAGCCTATAGATCACGAATTATTGGATGTTATTTTTAATAACATCTGATTACAAACTGAGGAAAACGACTAACCAATTTTCTGTATGGTGATTTTTAGATGCTCTAATAGATTAGATTAGAAAGTATGACAACATTCAGTACCTTTCGTCTCTGCAATCCATAAAATCTATTGTGAATATTCTTATGTCTTTGTATCTATTGATCCCCATTGAAATGATATCTCAGAGGACTGTGAACAGTATCAGCAGCTGGTGTTCACATAGATCTCTGTTAGTTTCACAGATTAATTTTCATCATTTGCCACCCTAGGACAACGTTTTGGCAAAGAATTAGACAATAAAAGAATTATTTATTGTTTTTAGAAGTTTGAAATCAATGAGTAACATAAATATCTGAATGAAATATACAATAGAGTGTCTCGTTCTTAGGACTTTACCATCTTCAAAATTAGTATTTAAAGCTGTGTATGAACATATTATATTAGGCTAAAATATTGTATTAGGCTAAAATCATAAAATATATGTCCTGTTAAACATTAAAAATGCGTTAGATTACATAGATAAAAAAATTTCAACGTTGTGGAAACTTCCATCAAATAACAATTTTTTAATTTGTCAACAAAATGCTTTAATCTTATCCAAACGTTGTAAATCATCCACCAAGGCTTAATGATGATGGCATAATATGGACTAAATTAATAGAACTAAATTTTCAACTACCTAAAGAGATGTCTATATGACGCTCAACTTGAAAGAAAGAACTAGCAGAGATCTGTTCCTAACTTAACGGTATTTGTACCTGTATTGAATAATAAAACGTTGTTATTTCTTCGTAATGTTTACAACAGATTTAGTAGCTATCCATGTAACAAGGTTATAGTGAATTTCGTATTTATCAGGTTCGCCAGCAAAAGTGCGTTGTTCTCCACATGTTACTGTAAGATCTTCAGTAAAATCGTCGGATAACTCTGCTGAAATAAATCCTAAATTTTGATACATTTCTATTAGAGCTTTGATAAAATCTGCAAAAAATAAAAGTCACTATATTTTTGTTTAACGACATCGTTCATGCCCACCTTTAAAGTCTTCAGTAACAAATGACATTTTTTCATGCTCACATTCATTAATATTAAATCCAGTATTCCGCAAAATATTGCTAAGATAATCTACTGGGTTTGCTGTATATTCTGTAAATATCGGTTGCTGAGGTTTATATTTTGACCATTTCTCTCTTCGATACATTATATCCAAACTGTGCTTAAAGAAATTATCGGCAATAGTAATAATAAAGGTTTGTCCTCCGGGTTTAAGTAGGGAATGCAGAATAGAAGCATAGGATCTGTTAACATTGAAAACTACATCAGAACATGCTAATTCCTTGTTTTTCGTTTGTACGTACCTTGTATCTGTTATAAGATGATCTACACAGATCGAAAATACGTGATCATATTGATTTTTCATGCCTTTGGTCATATTATTATCCATAATATCCAAAGTATGATACTCCAGTTTTTCAGCGCTATTATGTTCTTTAGCAAATTTAATCATACCATCCAATTTGTCAATTGCCACTAGTTTCTGAATACGATCTTTTATCCATGGATAAAATATTTCCTTCGTTATAGTACCTTCTCCACATCCTACTTCTAAACAAATTTCTTGATATTCACTCCATTTTAATAGATGACCGTATTTCGTCATGTGATGTACAGCGATCTGTTTAGTAATAGTATTGCTAGACCATTTGGCCGCGTAACTCATTGAAATGTTTGTTCGAAGATGTTTTATTTTCAAATTCTAGTGTGATAGTAATCGTAGTACAACACGAACTACTATGAAATACTGAATCTCGGTTATATGTTAATTTCTATTTTATTACAAAAAGAACATGTCGCTGTACGTGGAAAACTAAACAAGTATTAATTAATCGCAAAGTTATATTTATATATATATATATATATATTTGTTTTATCTTCAGAATGATTACATATAGTGTTGATAAAGGACACAATTATAAATTATAGTCATGTGTAATCTTGAATTGATCTTTCCTGAGAACACGATATAATAGTTAGTATACATTAACTACCCACGAAAGCAGCTATAATTTAATGTCTAAGCTGTCAGATGCTGTGAGATGCTAATTTTATCTTTAAATTAATATAAAAATAACAATAGTGTAATTGGCTCTCGCAGTATAATTTCAGAAGTATCTTTGCTATAGCAACCGCAATAAAAGATATACATATATCTATTACATTAATTAATTATTACATCAATACACATATCTATTTATCACGGAATAAATTTTGTACGAGATATTCTATACCTATATAGAAAGAAAAGTATTTTGGAAATATGACGTAGTATAATTGACTTATTATCTTAAAAATAATTTGTTAGAACGCGTTGATTGTTTTTATTGTAGAAGTGGATGAATGAAGAAAATTATCAATGTTATTAATTGGGTTACATACGTTGTAAATAAGGCCACCCCATTCTATCATAGTTTACTTTTACAGTTTTTCAAGAATCTACCTTAGGTGCTTCAATGTTTCTGATAATTATTAACTAATTATAATAATAATATGGTTTTAGTGTCCGACAGCAAAGCTAATTACAAGACAAAACTACAAAGTTATATATATATTATAGTAGACCCACACGTTAAGGGCTTCACAATAACTTGAGGCCACGTTGGTGAGTTCCTACAGGTTTAAATTTTGGGTCCGGTGAGCTCTCTTAATCTCACGGGTGTTCACGAGTTTTTTTAAATACTGGGTAATATCAAATAAGTTAACCAACATGAAATCACTTCTCTCAATAAGACACAATTTAATTTATACACAATTTTTATTATAATGACACATGGAAAATAATAATAACAAAACATTGACTTTGATTAATTTTGCTTCATTATATATCATTAATAGTGTACTACTTATATTAGTGTCATTATAGTGTACTACTTATATTATTTGTATCTTTGTCCTTAGTTTGGAGCAATCTGTTGGGCAAATATATATTATATTATTATTATATTATTAAAAACCCCAGCAGTGAAAGCAGCACAAAACTCTTTACTAACAAAAAAATAGAAAAATGAAACGCAATACCTACATTAAAAGCGGTGACACGAAACTCAAACATTGTACATAATACTAACATATTTAATGATCAAAATTTAATTGGTTTCTAAATAATTTATGTTTTACTTTATAGACGAAAGTTTTTTCTTATTTTCAAAAAAAGAAACTTAAGTTATTTTCGTAGCTATCCAAGTAAGCACATCGAATGGTATATCATATTTATTAGGTTCAGCAATAAGCTTGCATTGCTTTTTACATTCCTGTACAAGATCCGCACTAAAATCTTCCAATAAATCTGCTGAAAGAAGTTGTAATTGTAGAAACATATCGATTAGAGCTCTACTGAAACCTGCAACAAATAATATAATTGTCGATACTCTTTTGATGTACATAGATATAATGATTTATATACCTTCTAGATCCTTGGTGGTGAAAAATTGATTGTCATATTGACATTTATTAACTTCAAAACCCGTATTTTGCAAAATAGTGGTAAGATACTGTATTGGATTTGTTGTATATTCTGTGTATATTGGCTGTTGTGGTTTATATTTTATCCATTTCTCATTCTGGAATTGTTTATCCAAACTTCGTTTAAAGAAATTATCGGGAAGAGTGATAATGAACAGTTGCCCCTCCGGTTTAAGGAGAGCGTGAAGGGTAGAAACGAGAGATGTTGATGTTGTTGATGATTCGTATGAAATGAACGCACTAATTTATTGTTTTCTTACCTTGTATCTGGTATAAGATGATCCACACAGGTGGAGAATATGTGATCGTACTGATTTTTCATATCTTTCGTCGTCTTGCTATCCATAATATCTACTGTACGATAATCTAGCTTCTCAGCACTGTTATGTTCTTTTGCAAATTGAATCATACCATTCAATTTATCGACTGCTACTAGTTTTTGAATATGTTTTTCTATCCAAGGATAAAATACGTTTTTCGATATAGAACCTTCTGCACAACCCACTTCCAAGCAAACTTCTTTATAATTCTTCCAGTTCCAGAAGTGTCCATATTTTTGAATCTGTCGCTTTGCAATCTGCCGAGTAATATCGCTATAAAACCATTTCGCTGCGTAACTCATTACAGATTTTTAAAAATAAAATTTTGGCAAATTTTAATGTGCCTAACTCACTGTATCGCGATATGTTGCGAAATAAAAAAATTAATAATTACGAGTTCGTATCGCAAACAGATGAGGTGATAATTTATACTAAGTAGTCTGTTATGAAAAAGAAGTGTTCGTATCCTAAACAGATTCATTTTATTCCATTTCGGACTTTAGCATAATTATTATGCATATGTGTATTAAATTTTATCGTTTGGGCACAACACGTGATTTCTCGCAAATTAGTCAAAATTAACATTTTTATAATAGAACGAAACCCTTAACTGAGCTATATATTGACGGTAATAGTTGTAAGTTAGAAAGGTCTGTTACGGTTTTAGGAATTTTGATTGATGAACGTCTGAGGTGGTGTTCCCATGTAGATAGCTTATGTTTAAAATTATCTAAAGTTTGCTATATTTTAAAACAATTAAAGAAAACATGTGGTACTGAAACATTATTAACCTTTTATCATTCCAACTTTGTATCGTGTATGCGATATGGAATAATACACTGGGGTTGTAGTTCAAATCTTCAAAGAGTACAGTTCAGTCAGAAGGTTTTCGCCTCTAGCGTGGTTGACACGTCGAGTTACCGTGGCCTTCTGACGCCCCTCACCTACCAGAAGGTTTTCGCCTCTAGCGTGGTTTACACGTCGAGTTACCGTGACCTTCTGGTACCCACCCAGTTAACCTCTTTTGCTCCTGAAGAAGCCGCTTACATTAGTGGCGAAACGTCGAGTTACTGTATATCTTGTGCATTTTATTTTTATTTTTATTTTGTACTGTATATATTTTACTAATCATGACACGGTCAACACCCGGAAACCCTCATTATAGAGACTCGGGCCGTGGAAGCCTTCGATATCATTTAATTGTTATTCTGTTACGGATTTTCTAAATTTTTAATGTACTTTCTCTGTTTCTGACGTATTTCAGGCATTATGTATCATTTTCTTTTTTTTTGTAACTACTGCTTAATAATAATAATTATTATTATTATTAATGTCTGATCAATCAATCCTGGACCACAGTATACCTTCTAAAACACAGATTAGGATTATCTCAAGGTAGGCACATATGTTTTGTGTCTATCTGCAGATTCTACAAGAAGGGGGAAGAATCCCCAGTTTATCTGCTGTGCCAATTCACTTGAAAAAGCCTTTTCTTGGCCTTTTTTTATTTATTTTATTTATTTATTTTTGTACTTGGTTTTATTTTACTTTTTGTATTGTATATATTTATACTACTATAACGCGATTGAAATACGGAAGCATGCAATAGTGTCTCGAAACGTACAAGCTTTTGCTATCATTCTACACGTAATCTTCCCGCCCATCGTGTCAAACAATGCCGTACATATTGACCGATTTTCAAAGGGACATGGGGGCAAGGTAACTCTTCTTTGAAAACGGTTCTGTGACGTGGTACCACCCCAGACGCATTCATCAACCATTCAGTTTGATAACCAAACAGCACGCTATGAATTAAGGTTAGATCACTGCAAAGCTATTTCGGTTATTTACATGATGAATCCTAAAACTAATAAAAATAAAACACCTCAATATTACAAGAATGTTTACATGTTCATAAATACCCATAAAACACATCCTTCTCATATTGGTTAAATGGTGTAAATATTATTGATAAAATTAACATTTCTAAACTTTAAGCAACTTTAAAGTTTTTATGACTACACCATATATTACTGTCTTTGCTAAATCCCTAACTGGTATTCGTTTATTTTTTGCTAATTCGATGAATATTTTAGCAGCGAGCCTCGAAATCATTCATGTCGTTCTATTCCATAGTTGCCAGATATCCGCAAATAACCACACTATTTGCAACATTTTTAAGAGATGTTAAAGTCTTCAAATAATTCAGGTGGAATTGCTCCGATATTATGAAATATGTGTTATTGTAATCTATAAATATTTTCTAACATATTAGCATTATTTTCACGAACAATTCTTCGTTTAAGTAATTGGTTAAGTCCAAATGACAATTACATATATACCACTAAAGCCACCAACACCGAAATTGAGCTCGTTCTAGCTACTGGCAAAACGTTTCATTAAAGCGAGTTCTAAGTCTTTACGCAATAGTTTTGGTTTCTAAATGAGCTTGTAGAATTGCTTGAATTCTATCGGAACAATTCGGACTACCCAACAGTTTGCGATTACTTCTTTTTTCTTTGCGAATTCGATTAAGTTCCATGTTGTTTCGAGTTGATCAGTATTAATCAACAGCAACTTTGCCAGACATTTTATATTTAATGATAGACTAGGTAGCAGTTGGTTCAGAACCAGAATCAATTCGATTTCCATTGTTCGTTTCGGTGGATAATTCTTCACCAAAAAACCAATTTTAAGATCTGCCGTTTCTACGTCGCTGGTTTAATGATTGCCAAGTTATATGAGTTAGCCTTTATATTCAGGTCTTGAAAAATATGATAGCTTTATTTTGACAAGAAGTGACCTTCGATTCTTAATTTACTTCGTAGTAAGACTGTTTCAACCCAAAAAAATGTTGACCCCCCAATTTGTAGATAAAATCCTGCAGTATCCCTTCTACTCTTCTTACTCCTGCGGCTGATACTGTATAGACAATTATGCAATTTAACCATAAACACATCAAATTCTAGATTTTTTTGCTTTCCGTCATAATGAGATTGAAAAGATTTGATTTTATTTTGATATAAGGTTGCGCCACTTCCACAACATTACACAGTTGACAGTATTCTTTGCGACTTATTTAATTGATCTGTCACAGCCGTTATATTTGGTAAGTTTGTCGGTAAGAGTCCTATGACAACAACATAATGGAGGCATCACTGAAAAGATTTGAAGTGACAAGAACACTGCTCTAACACAGCTTAATACTTCCTGTTAAGAGCACCACTTTTATGATGAACATACATAATTTAAAGGCTGCTGCCCCGTTCCATTACGACAAAACTGTAAATTGACAAAAAACAATGGACAAATGAAGTTCAATACATTAAAAATTAAAAAATTATTAAAAATTTTAATGATTTTGACATTTATTAGTTTCTATAATAATTCATCCGTTTCACTTTATATAAAAAATATTTTGAAGTAGAGTGGAAGTACTGGCTGTACGACGTTAAGGTCAAAAAGGGAAAAAGGGAAAGGAAACTATTGGGATAGGCAGCCAAAAATCAAACGATGATTAAAAAATCTCCATTTAATATTCTAGGCTTTCGGTAATTAGTTTTTACCTTCTTCAGAGAAAGATTCTACAATTAATAAGTAAAAAGGTGCATTAGCAAAAAGCACTAAAATTTAATATTAAATTAGTAACAGCTTACGTGGAGATAACGATGCTAACACTAGATTCAAGCATGTAGTTTAGACAACCAAGGACACATTACGAATTAATAAAATGATGATCTAATATAAACGGATTAAAATTACCACATGTCAGACATGTAAACAAAAATTCCCAAAATCCAAGACTAGTAACATTAAAATTAAAAGTTGTACTGTGTGTTTCCAGAAAAAGAATCCTAAGTTGTCTTAGTAGCTATCCAAGTAACCACATTTATTGGTATGTCATATTTATTAGGTTCAGCAATAAGCTTGCATTGCTTTTTACATTCCTGTACAAGATCCGCGCTAAAATCGTCCAATAAATCTGCTGAAAGAAGTTCTAATTGTAGATACATATCGATTAGAGCTCTAGTGAAACCTGCAACAAATAATATAATTATCGATATCTTTGGATGTACGTGTGTCTAATGATTTACATACCTTCTAGATCGTTGGTGGTGTAGAATTGATTATCATATTCACATTTATTAACTTCAAAGCCCGTATTTTGCAAAATAGTGGTAAGATACTGTATTGGATTTTTTGTATATTCTGTGAATAGTGGTTGTTTTGGTTTATATTTTATCCATTTCTCATTCTGAAATTGTTTATCCAAACCTCGTTTAAAGAAATTATCGGGGAGAGTGATAATGAAGAGCTGTCCTTCCGGTTTAAGGAAAGCGTGAAGGGTAGAAACTAAAGATCTGTTGATGTTTCGTATAAGATTAAAACACTAATTCATTGTTTTCTTACCTTGTATCTAGTATAAGATGATCCATACAAGTTGCGAATATGTGATCATACTGATTTTTCATATCTTTCGTCGTCTTGCTATCCATAATATCTACTGTACGATATTCTAGCTTCTCAGCACTGTTATGTTCTTTTGCAAATTCAATCATACCATTCAACATATCGACCGCTACTAGTTTTTGAATATGTTTTTCTATCCAAGGATAAAATACATTTTTGGATATAGATCCTTCGGCACAACCCACTTCCAAGCAAACTTCTTTATAATTCTTCCAGTTCAACAAGTGTCCATATTTTTGGATCTGTCGCTTTGCAATCTGCTGAGTAATATCGTTAGAAAACCATTTCGCTGCGTAACTCATTACAGATGTTTAAAAATAAAATTTGGTAAATCTTAATATGCCTAACTCACTGTATCGCGATATGTTGAGATATAAAAAAAAGCAGGTCCTGTTTCGTATCTCAAACAGATGAGGTGATAATGTATACTGAATAGTTTGTTATGAAATAGAAGTTTTCCTATCGTAAACATACATACATGTGAAACATACTTACGTTACCATTATTTCAAGGCTGACACATATGTATCCTACATATGTACATATGCATCAAAAATTTACATAGCGTATTATATGTAAAATAAAACACCGTATAGATTGGAATATTTAATTGATGAAAGTCTACTTTAATAAAAACATATATGTAATATCATTCATTTAAATAATTATTATCTCTCGTTAAACTCGACGGTCATGTTAATATCATTTTTTTATATGTACTCGATAATTAATTATTATACATAGTCCGTACATATGTAGGTAAAACAGTAAAGCCGTTATTAAAATTAAATCAATTAATTCATATCTGGGCCTTGAAATGACCATCCTTCTATTGCAAAGTGTACTATGTAAATTACGTAGCACATAGTGTCTCTGGTCGTGCGTTAGTTCTTTTCGGAAAAACATAAATAAATTGATATAAATATTTCCTTAAAAAAAACCTTTGAAATTATTCTCTACTTCTCTTTCTTCTATTGCCGTAGAGAAGTTGGGCAATCAGTTTTTTTTTGCAGCTAAACCTTTCGAACTAAGAAAACTTTGTCCTTTAGAGTCACTTCTTTCTTGGATGCATCTAGTGAAATCTCAACAGAAGTCTCTTGCACAATTCGCTGCTTCAACAGGTTCCTAAAGATACACACAAGTTTTTGAGTAATTGGGTGCTTTAAACGTAGAGAGCTGAATGGTAAAAATTAGACTAAAAATAAGTCTTTGCACACAGAATCAAAAACCCTTTATTTGAAATTTATTACGAGATTAAAAATAATAGATTCAAATCTATCCAAGCTTTGCTATTTTCTCTGACAGCCCAGCCATACTTAATAGATCAGTTTCGTCGAGTGTTGATTCTAAACTGGGTTGAGGTTGCGTATGTGCCCTAAATCAGATGCGATTTCAACATTGACACAGTCACAAGATGCGACAGGACGACGTTCGCCAAGGTCATTTCTGAGAGTTGGCCTTTGTTTCGCTCCTCCAAATTGCAAATTAAGTCCATCAACGAATAGATACATATCATGTTCAAGGAATGGCAGTAAAGATTACTATAACAAAGAGAAGCAAAGGAAGCAGAGAACTGGAAACTTACTAAGTAAGGACAGGAAGACCTACTGACAGGTCATTGTAGACCAAATAGGCATATGTGTAACAGCTACAACCCACATTCGCATACCTAAGCAAGAACTTCGTCGCTGGTTTGTCGATGCCTTCAAAACGCCAAATGACACGGGCATTGGAATTTGGAAAGACGGGGAACCGAATGGTGAATCCATCAGCCTAAGGTGCTCCCCTCCCGTTTTCCATGCCAAAATTATAGCCATTCAGGCGTGCGCAGAAGAGGAAATATTATGCGACAGCCATGGTGCCCTTAAGCCTCCACAAGCTGTTAAATTTGAGACCAAAGTGGTACTAAATTGCCACAGGAAGCTGAAACAACTGGCGGAACATAACAGCGTTACGCTGAGATGGGTGCCGGGCCACTCTGAGATTCGTGGAAACGAAATTGCTGACCGGTTAACCAGAGCAGCCAGTGAACTACCAATCATAGGTCCGGAATCGAAATGTGAGAGTTCCTACGGTTGCGTTAAAGCTTCCGTCAGAACTCAGCTCGCTGCCAGACACCAGCCCCGCTGGAGAGGTCTTACTGGAATGAGACACTGTAAAATCCTGGGAATATATCTGTACCAGAACAGACTTTGCAAATCCGTCTCTATGAGCAGCCCCAGGCTAACGATGCTTACAGGCATCTTGATTGGGCACTACACACTGAATAAACACCTGCATTACATGGGGTTAGCAAATTCTCCTCAGTGTAGAATCTGCGGAGACGCAGAGAAAACTCCCGTCATCTCCTTTCCGACTGTCCCGCATGGGATATAGAAAGGAGCTACTTTGACGATACGAGATTGTACAAACCCAGACTAGAGAAATTAACTCTCAACCAGCTCCCACACTTCTTCCTGCAGGTGCATCTGGGTCGGAAGGACTAAACGATCCATCCATGGAGAAAAAAAACATGGGCCTGACAGTGGATGCTATCTGCTTAATTAGAGCAGTTAAGTTGACGTGTTCATAAATTACCCACAAAACACATCGTTCTCATATTGGTTAAATGTTATTGATGAGATCCACATTTCAAAACTTTAAACAACTTCAAGTTGTTATGACTATGCCTTATATGACTGTTTTTGCTAGATGCCCAACTATTCGTTTATTTTTTGCTAATTTATTGGAATTCAGGTGGAATTGCTGTGATATTATGAAATATAGATAATGCGTTAATGTAGTCTATAAATATTTTCTAACATATTAAGCATTACTTCCATGTACTTAATGGTTTCATCTAGGAACTAGAATTCTGGAGAAGTTTCCATCAATTAGAAGACATTTTTTTATATTCTATAATATTTGTAATGAACGAAACAACGGACTCATTCTGTGTTTAGTGTAAGTGTACCAAACCAAGGAAGAATTCTGTAAATAAATACAAAAACCGCTTTTAATTGGTTCTGACTAAGGTACTTTTTATTTCTTTATATGTATGTACAAACATATAACTGTAAGTGTGTTTATCTGTGTGTTTGGATATCGTGTGTATATTAGGATTAAGTAAATTTAATGTACGTTGTACTATGTAAAATTGTTGTTATGTCTTATCAATACATATTATTTTCAATCTTTAAAAGAAAATGCGATCCGATTAAATATGTCACTTATATGTTTTTGTTTATAATACACATCCTTTACGATTCATACAAAAATTCATTGAATGTCGTGTATAATTAGGATTAATAACGAATGGATAATCGGCGTTTGTTTATATGTAGCTACTTAGTAATTTTTGCAGTTTTCTTGATATACCAAAGCTCGTATGTAGTAGTAAACTATGTTCTATTCCTTATTATACAATTATACACAATGTAGCCCACCAAGACTACATTCTTTTAGTAGCTATCAACATTAACGGTTCGTAAATTACTTCGTATGTATCAGGTTCTCCTACATATGTACACATTTCACGAGAATTCCTCACATGTTCCTGAAGATAGTCATCCTGCAACTCTTTCGGTATTCGTTCCAAGTGCTCATACATCACCAATCCAGCCCTCAAGAACTCTAAAATAACAATAAATGAAATTAATTATTTATTTAGTTATTCACGTTATACGCCACGGAATATTGTGGCGAAACTACGTAATTTGCCGTAAGAAATCATCCTAAGCCTGCCGTTTTTGAGATACCATTAAACAAGTTTCAGAAAGCAGAAGCGTCCGTTCCATGATTAGAAAACCTGTTACTGAAGATGAATAAAAGGCTCTGTAAACATCAAAGCAATCATGTAGCTTCGGCAATTTTTAAATGCCAATTTTTAAAGCAGCTACATTGAAAGATTTTTTTTCAAAATTGGCTAACTAGATCCTCCGACTTGACTTCACAATATTTCTTTTTATGGGGATACTTAAAAGGAATTGTTTATGTATTATTGTTTCAAAAACGAATATGTAAGTCTCTGGAAATGGACTGTTGTACTATAAATTGCATTCCAAGCTTCCAAACTATTATTTGGTATATTCCGTAAAAGACTTCGGTATAAATACCATTCGATAGATAATTAAAAAATACATTTCTTGGTAAGTTAAAAAATATTGCGCCCTATTTAAGTTAATCAAGTTATAGACACAAGTTCTTACTTGATTACTTTTAATTTTTGGGCATCCTGTATAAGATAGCAATTTTATTATAATTGGAATATAAAATATGATCTATTGGTATGTACACGTCATTGTAAATTTCGCTTACATAACTTAAATACTTCTTACGTATTTGAAATCTGCAAATTGGGTTAGATTTGGAGAAAATTAAAATTACTGAAAAAGCCTTAAGTTTCAGGTATTATAAACCTTATTAATATAGCTACTTATTTTGATTGGAGAATCCAAAAATGCAATAATATTCATAGTATTCCATTAAAAAAAAACAGAACTTTGATACTTTTAGAACTTTTGGGAGACCCTATATAATATGAAAATAATTTTAAAGAGTACCCGTAATAGAGCTGCATATATCCCAAAAATGAAACTTTTTGAAAGTCGCATATTTTCGCCACAATATTCCGTGCCGTATAGCATGAATCACCCTGTATACACTATCTGTTTGGAAATTACCTCCAAAGTTTTCAATGGTATATGTTCTCTTTTCATAATCGCACAAATTTAATTCAAAACCGATGTTGTTTGAAAGATTTTCAAAATATTCTTTAGGGTTATGGGTATAATTTGCAAAAACAGGTTCAGCAGGGATATATTTCGTCCATTTCTTTTCCTTGAATTGCTTATAGAAAGATTCGTTCAAATAAAACTTGTCGGTTAGAGTTATTACAAATATTTGACCGTTCGGTTTTAACATCTTGTGGAATCCAGTTAACAAAGTTCTGAAAAATTATGTTATGGCGTTATACTAAATAAGTGAGGTTAAATACATTACTTTGTATCCGGTATCCATTGAGCTAAATGAAATGCAAATATATGCCGAAATTGATTTGCTAATCCTTTAGTTTTATTCTGATCCGTTACATCAACAAGTTGATAATCTATTTCGTCTATTTTATTGTGCTTATTTGCATAATCGATCATACCGTCAAGTTTATCGACGGCCAATATTTTTTGCGCGTGTTTTCTCACATACGGATATAAAACTTCTGAGGTTACACAGCCATCTCCACAACCAGCATCCATAATATTTTCTTTATAGTTTTGCCATTTTAATAAGTGGCCGAATTTTTCAAGATATAATTTTGCGTTTGGTTTAGTGATATTATTTTTAGCCCACACAGATGCATAACTCATTATTTTCTGTTAGAACACTGCAGGTATAATAGATTAGTCGCTCTTTAGTTGAACTGTATCTAAACAGCAGTAAAACTTCGTATTTACACCGTCGTGGGTAGTGATAACGTGTTTCGAGTAGGGCAGATAAGGCACGAAAACATGCAACAATGTAATTGATCGAATATTTGTTGGTTTTAAAACATTATGCTAAATTGGTTCTCGCACATTTTAAGTAATCGCCAACTTTCACGAGTTCCAAGAATTCTGTCTATACAGATTTATTGGGAGATTGATCTCATATGATACACCTTTTTGGAGCTTTATGGATTTAAATTCATCATAAGATCAGAGCTGGACGTACATTACTAATGGAACCACAGTACGCAAACCTTTCACCTTCCCAGTTGAAGTGTTTGGTAAGGGTATGAATTCAATAGTAGCTGATATTCTATGTGTGTGCAATGATTTGATTTGATTTCAAGATCCTTATATTAATTTCTTGAATATAAAAGTCAATGTGGTACAGTCACTATTCGATAGTTTCGACAGATACTTATATCAATAAAAACATTGCACCTTTAGTGAATAAAACTTGTGACAGAGAGAAGTAGGATTAGTACAATAAAAGTATAGTGCCGATCAAAATGCAACGAACATCTATTCATTTAGGCGGGCGTACCATTAATGCACAAAGTCGTGAAATTGTTGCTAATGTTATTAGCTATTTAAGTGAGCGCTTTCCAGAAGAAAATGTTTCGACTATAAGATCGGAAGCTGCGAAGACTACGGGGGTGTCAATGGCGAAAATTTATAGAATTGTCAGTGAAAAAAAGAAAATAGACAGTGGTGAATGTGACAGATATCGTTCTCCAAGGAAGCACATAAATACTCCTAAGCGAATAACTGGGATTGACGACGCCGATAAGGCGATTCTGAAACGCGAGATTTTAAATTTTCATGTAACGGAGAGGACTGTGCCTACACTGAAAAGTATTTTACCCAAAGTCAAAGATGCCAGCGGCTTTAACGGAGGTCGGGAGAGTTTGCGTAAAATTGTGCAGGGTATTGGTTTTCGATGGAGGAAAACACAATCCAACAGAAAAGTGTTGATGGAGCGCCAGGATATTAGGTTCCAGAGAACAAATTATTTGCGAGACATCAGAAGGTTTCGCCAAGATGGAAGACCTATTGTTTATATGGACGAAACGTACATCTGTGCCTCGCATACGACAGCCAAAACTTGGAACGAGAATACTTCCTCTGAGAGATTGAAGGAACCCATAGGAAAAGGAGAGAGGATGATAATAGAGAGCGCTGGTAACGTGAACGGTTTTATCCCTAATTCAACTCTTACAATCCGATTATCATTCCGAAATGAATTTTGTAAACTATGCTAAGTGGTTGCAGGAGAAGCTTATACCAAATTTGTCACCGCGAACTGTATTAGTTATAGACAACGCACATTATCACAACGTACAGAGAGACAAGTGCCCCACTACTGCGTCCATAAAGCAGGAAATTAGGGACTGGCTACAGAGAAAAAGCATACCCTTTGAAAATACTTTACTCAAAAGTGAGTTATATCGTTTAGTTCTATTGAACAAACCGACATACAAAGCGTACGTTATATATGACATTTTACTACAACACCAGCACACACTGTTCTACGATTACCCCCTTACCGCCCAGATTTAATCCCTATTAAACTAGTGTGGGCAAGCTTTTTGAAAGAATACGGGGCGAAAAATAATGTGCGTTTTCGACTAGCCGCCGTTAAAGAATTATGCGAAGAATTTTTCAGAGATTTTCCTGTGGCAGAATGGGCGAAACGTTGTGCTCACTCTAGAAAGTGTGAGGAAGAATTCCTTAAGCGTGAGGGAAATATTGATGCCGCTGTTGATGAGTTTATAATCAACTTGGAGGATGATTCTAGTGGCCGTAGTTCAAGTGACGATAGTGATGAATTTTCTTCTGATTGCGAATAGTTAAACAATATTTAGGTTTTTTTTTTGTTATATATTTTTTTATTATAATTTGTAGTATCGACCGTACTTCGTTAGGGTTAAAGCGTTATTGGGGAATCGGTGTGTTAATTAACGACTATTTATTAACTATTCACTATTTTTTCAGACTATTTTATTCAGTTTTTAAAATGTAACGTAGCAGCAGTTTAAATTATTTTACCATTTTCTTTTAACGTATAATTAATGCATTGTGATGTAATAATTTAAATCAATTATTCATGCTCCTGACCAGGTTGTAAATAAAACAACGAAATATTGAGCTCGGAATAAATACTCGTTAATTAACAAATCGATTCCCCAATTACACTTTAATCCTATTATTAGTATGTTATTATTCTATATTTATATCCAGTAATGCTTACAGTTTTGGCACAATTTTGGCTAATAAGGGAAAATTTTATTATGAACTTGTTTATTGATAGTTTATATCCATAAATTGATTTAGCTTCATTACTTAAAGAATCAATTCGTATTAGCAAATTATGAAACCATTACCATAAGCACCTTTTAATGTGACGGGTAATTATCGGTAACGTGGTGTATAAAATTGTTGATATAATGCCTTATCAATGTATGTATACGAACATATCTTCAAAAGACAATGTGAGGTAATTAAATGTTCAATTTGTCAATAACAAATTTATGGTTATAATTAAACATCATTCATGATTTATACGAAAACATTGTTAACAACAATGTTATTATAATCTTTGTTTGTCTTACTAACAAGATAATTCCATTGAACAGCATATATAATTATAAGTAATAAGGAATAGATAAGTTTTTACTTTGACCTTTTAATCTATGTATACTTCTTTATTTTACTTATTAGGTTTTGTAGATTTTTGCAGACAATTAAGTGCACGCAATAGTGAACTATCTTTTATTTATTATTATACAACTAGAAATGTAGCTCACAATGATTATCTACACCTTTTTAGTAGCTATCAACATTAACGGTTCGTAAATTACTTCATATGTATCAGGTTCCCCTAAATAAGTACAAAGTTCACGAGAATTCCTAATATGCTCTTGAAGGTATTCCTCTTGTAACTGCTTTGGTATTCGTTCCAAATGCTCATACATGACTAACCCGGCTCTCAAAAGTTCTGAAATAAACGGAAAAAATTCAATACGCCAATCAATTTTTTCCAAATTACCTCCAAAATGTTCAATTACATATTTTTGCTTTTCATAATGACACAAATCTAGTTCAAAACCTATATTGTTTAAAAGATTTTCAAAATATCCGGTGGGATTATCCGTATAATTTGCAAAAACAGGTTCTGGGGGAATATATTTCGTCCATTTCTTTTCCTTAAATTGCTTAGAGAATGATTCATTCAAATAAAATTTGTTCGTAAAACTTATTACAAAAAATTGACCATTCGGCTTCAACATCTTATGGAATCCGGTTAACAATGTTCTGGAAAATACTCTAATGGCGTTATACTAAATAAGTATTGTTAAATACTTTACTTTGTATCCGGTATCCATTGAGCTAGATGAAATGCAAATATATGCCGAAATTGGTTTGCTAATCCTTTAGTTTTATTCTGATCCATGACATCCAGTACTTGATAATCTATCTCTTCTATTTTATTATGTTTCTTTGCGTGATCGATCATTCCGTCAAGTTTATCGACAGCCAATATTTTTTGTACATGATTCTTCATATAAGGGTATAAAACTTCTGACGTTAAAGAGCCGTCTGCACAACCCGCATCCATAATATTCTCCTTACAGTTATGCCATTTCAATAAGTGTCCAAATTTTTCAATATATAACCTTGCGTTTGGTTTAGTAAGGTTATTCTTGGCCCATAATGATGCATAACTCATGATTTTAGGTTACAACATCACTGGATTGACACATTAGTCGATCTAGAAGCGTGTCTAAACAGTAGCAAAACTGTATAAGAATAACAGTAAGTTACTTATTTATTTTAATCAGCAGTGGATTAGTTTATATATTTTGAGAAGTGCAGATAAGAAAAGACAGGATACAATAACATGACTGATAGAATATTTTTTGTTCTAAGAGATCATTCTAAAGAGTTTCTTGTACATATGCACACTCTCATGTAATCGCCAACTGTCCCTAGTTTAAATTATTCTATCTACACAGTGACGTATCAGGTCAATCAGAATAATAGTAATACGAACTAAATATTTCTAAATTGCCTTTATTTACTCTCGTGGTGAATATTCAAGGATTTGATTTTACCGCAAGATCAGAGCGGGGCGCTGTGGAGGAACTGGTAATTATCTTCTGCCATTGGGGCTACAAACGCAAGATATAAGTATATATATCTTTTACGTTTTAAGTTTTTGCGTTCTTTGGTGGCGGTGAACCTTTGTGTGCCCATATTGTTTGAACTCAATCTGAACTGTTCCTTGGTTTCGATACGAGTGTAATAGTGGGCCCTAATTTCATCGACGGCTATGAAACGGCGCAAAAAGCGCTTCGGATTGCGGCGAAAGCTTACCAAAAGCTGGCGAAAACATTCAAAATGTTTCATTTCCAATTCCTTCAGTCAAAAGTCTGTGCACACTTGTCAGTTGAGATGCGCACTATGTCTGCTATCTGGCGCACTTTTACTCAACGGTTACGACCACGCTTAAATTCGACAACCCAGTTTTCACAATTGGTAACGGAGGGGCGGCGTACTCCAATAGTGTATAGTGCAACCTCTACAGCTCGGACATGTCATCAATCGGACACTCCAATAATGCGGACACCGTCATCATTCGGACATTTTGTGTTTAAATTTCTCTTCAGTCCAGACGCGGACACACCTACGATCCTCGGCTCGGAGAACTCTGAAACTACAACACGCATATATTCGGACTATAAGGCATTCTTTTTCAGGACAAAGGAGCTATGTAAACCCCTAAAAACCGTAAGGTAGGGAAAGATCTGTATACGTAGTTCCTACATCAAAGAGCCTTCCATGTTCAAATTTCTTCGGATATTCTACGACAGAACGACTGTCCAAACCAAAGTTTGCGAAAATGGTTAAAGAAATGAATCTCAATGAAGACCAAATTTTTAATGCTGATGAGTCGGCCCTCTGAGGGACTTGAGTGCAAACCTTAAAGTATACACTGGAAAATATAGAAATAAACATGAGGAAGACCACGGAAAAAGAGTTGTTCTCGAACTAGTTGAAGGTCTTAAAAATGGGTATGGAATAACAAGGAACAGTTTTTTCACATGAATGTGTTCTCCTAGCTAAGGAAACGTTGAAAAAAAAATCCTGATTTATATGGATCAATGAGGAAGAACTAATAAGATATTCCTCCAGTTTTATTACCAAATCCTACAAGAGCCGTGCAGTCATTTTTCTCAGGACGGAACACGATGAAAAATTTAATGGCAAAGAGACCAACTAGAGGCCAGAAAAGATTCTGCATTATAATAAAACCAAAGGATAGGTTGACACCATGGACATGTTTTGTTTCAAAATACAACTGACATTGCTTGCCTAAATTCGTTTGTATTGTGGAAAACGAAAAATCTCCAACTTGGTGAAACTGCTACGTACAAACGAAGAGACTTTTTGCTAGCGTTGGGACAGCAACCCATAAAACCTTATGTGGAAAGACGAATTACATCATTGATAAAATATTTTGTGGTTCAGAGATATTATGGGTACTAAATTTTTGCTATGTTAGCGCTAAACGCCGCTAGTTTAAACTATTCTTTGGAGAGTATTGCTCAAGATCCTACTATTGCAATGTAATATTGACATATGAAACTAACGTCAAGAAAGGCTATCAGAAATTTCTAGAATAATCATATTTAGGTAAAAGCAAACTCGCATTCTTTGTTAAACCTAAGCGTTAACAAGAAGCTAAGAATGTCAGGGTTGTTGAAAATTACTGAATTGGGCTCCTTTTCAGACAGAAAGCCCAAACTACTTCAATAAGTGCTAATTTTATCGAAAAAATCGTATGTGGTGGCTCTTTTCAGCGTGGAAGTAAGAGAATACTGAAACTATACATTTTATAATTGATAGGTAGGTTATGATGTTGTTTCCTCTATAATTACATTCACTTGGCTGCAAGGCAGTACGCTACTGCTAATGCGTAGATTCAATATTAGTAAAAATTATGTGCTGAGGTCAGTTACTGAAATTATGTAATTTCTTTGTTCAATCAAAGTTCAAGAAAATTAGATATCTGTATTGTATACTTACTAATTGCAACATAGATTACAGAAATACGCATACAATCCCTAGGAAGAAAAATCATTTATTTCAAAGAATATCTTACTTGTATGTAAAGGTTTATGCTTCAGAAAATGTCTTTTCCATTATTCTTGATTGCTTCATAAGTTTATTTTTTGCAAATCGCATTTAATAGAGCTAGTACAGAAAGAATTGAAATAATTCGTATCTAACATTTCTAAACTACCTACTTATTTTTCATATTAATTATCACTTTATTTTAGTGGCTAGGAGAGTAAACGGTTTGTAATATAATAGATATTTATCTGGCTCCCCTGAATATGTAGATATTTCCTTACTAATCCTTAGATGTTCTTGATAAAACTCCTCCTGTAGTACGGCTGGTAAACGTTCCAAATACTTGTACATGGATAATACAGTACTTACAAAATCTAAAATAAAAACGTTTGCATATCGTCAGCAGTTTTCAATTGTGTACCAAATTTACCCGTAAAATGTTCTATATGGAAAAGCTTCTCCTCATGATCATATCCATCTAATTTGTAGCCGAGATCTGCTAGGAGATTTTCAAAATATTCCAAGGGATTTTCGGTATAATTTGCGAAAATTGGTTCCGCTGGAATATATTTCGTCCATTTACCTTCTTTAAATTGCTTTTTAAATACGTGATTCATGTACAAGTCTAAAAATCCAGTTACGAAAATTTGACCGTTTGGTTTCAACATTTTATGGAATCCGTTTAACAATGTTCTGAAATAATTTCGGAATAAGCTGCGTAATACTAACATCTGTCGAAGTAAAAGAACAATCAAGATCAATTAATCCTTCTGAGGGTTCTTCCCAACAAGAAGCAACGAGAGCAACTAATCTTTATTATTTTATTTATTGAGTAATAAATGCATGATATTTTACCTGGTATCTGGTATCCAATGCGACAAATGTATAGAAAATATATGACCAAATCGGTTTGCTGCCTTGCTGACTTGTGCTTCATCCATAAGATCCATAATTTGATAATCTATTTCTTCTACTTGATTATGCTCTTTTGCGAAACTGATCATTCCGTCACATTTATCAACGGCCACTATTTTATGAACATGATTCTTAACTAGTGGATATAAAATCTCCCTTGTGACCGATCCTTCACCACAACCAGCGTCCAGAATATTTTCTTTAGAACGGGTCCATTTCAACAAATGCCCAAACTTTTCAAATTGGTCTTTAGCATTCCGCCTACTGATAGAATTTTTAAACCACAAAGCTGCGTAATTCATAGTTGAAGGTAAAGGCACAAATTGTAAAGAAATATTACATGCAAAATCTAATATATCAATATGTTATCAGCTAATAAATATGTTATTAATCAATGATCTATTTTAAGTCATGGAAAAACTATGTACCTATATTTATCAAAAATTTTGGACATTATTATCTTATTATCCTATTCAATTCAGTTTTTTATGTTAATTATTTTTTTTTAATACTTTAATCAAAAAACAATACTAAAAAATTTTTTTCTCATCTCATGTTTGTGATAAAATCTAACAAACACAGATAGCGCAAGATTTGATGACACTAAAACTAGATATAGCGTCAAAACAAAAATTTTAATCTAGTTTTCATATGTGTGGATATAGAAAAAGTTGAAATATGAAAGTAACCAACTATAATTGAAAAATATTCAAGATGTAAAACGAAATTAAAAATTTCTTAAAATACATCTACTATTAATTCAACAATAAATACTTTTTCGAAGTTGTGCAAAACCATTCAACGGTTCGAGTTCAATTTCCATCTGAGCCCCTACATGCAAAGAACAATCGTGCCTAGTAGCTAAATCTGCCTCCTTAATTCAAACAGCATTTATATGGATACATTTTTAGAATTATATGTTAAATTTTTCAAACCGTGGTATCACTTGTAATCATTTGGATATCGCATTTGCAGTGCTGGTTGGTAGTGAATGAACTGTGACTTTCACGGAGAGCCTCTCCAACTTGAACATCACAAATTCTTGGTATGCCCTTACTTTATGATAACCTTGTACATTACATTAATAATGGGATAATTATAGTTTAGCTGGCTTTATTCACCTCGACCAATGAGATCGATTGCGAATAGCTTCAATCTTTCGTTCCAATTCTCTTGGGGATTATACCTCTTATATCAGAAAGATTACTTACATAATAATACTTTATCCTTGGATATTCTCGTTTCCGTTTTGATATACTTATGAATTTTGTATTTTTCTTGGTTGTTGCGGAATTTGTTATAACAATATAACAATATCACACGCTCACAATGACATAAATTTAGAGAAAAATTTACATAGTCCAACATGTACACTTAGTACATTTTAACAACAAATTTTAAGAATAGAACTTTCAGTTTAATATTTTTTACAAGACGCTTTTATTGACGCAGTACGTTTTTAATAATTTAAGTTTTCTGATGAAGCTTCATGTTAACATGAGCGAAACGTAAATAAATATTTAAGTTTACCTAATTCCACTTCGTCGTTTTAATCAAATTCCGCAACAACCAAGAAAAATACAAAATTCATAATATGTACTTTATAACACATAATCGTTCAAAGAATTCTACAGTCGATTTTACAAAAAATTATTTTATTTTAGTAGTTATAAAATTAAACGGTTCATGGTGGAAATAATCAATCTTGAAAGTACACTTCTTGCAACTAT
>SMLS01066217.1:0-10952 GCA_004785975.1 Popillia japonica | reverse complement strand
CACAATGGTAAGCCTGTTTGTTTGCTGTGTAATGAAGCCAGTGATGATAGAATTCAATATAAGGAGGCATTGCTCAACTAAGCATCCTATGCTGCACTCACCGATAAATAAGAAAAGGCAAAATCCGCCGGCTTACCGAAAATTTGGAAAAACAGCAGCAAATGTTTCATAAACAAAGAACACAACTTCATAATATTGTGAAAGCTAATTTTATAGTTAGTTCAAAATTAGGAAAGTAATTAAAACCATTTGCGAATGAGAATTTATAAAGGAGTGTATGTTAGAAGTTTGCAGTGTTTTGTATCCTGAAAAGAAAAATGAATTTGAAAAAATTAGTTTGTCAAGACGAACTGTTGGCCGACGTATAGAAATGATGGTTAATGATAAAAAACAGCTTTGTCTGACAGTGGCTGGTTTTGAATCATTTTCCATAGCATTAGACGAGAGCACCGATTTGTCTGACACAGCTCAACTGGCCATATTGTTCGATGTATTGATAAAGCGTTTACTGTCTCTTTGGAATTGCTTGCTTTACAACCGCTAAAAGGAATCACTACAGGAGAGGACACTTTTAATGAAGTTCTAAAGGTATTCATAAGTGTTGGCTTGCCATGGTCAAAATTCATTGGTGTATGCACAGATGGTGTACCTTCTATGGTCAGCTTACGTAAAGGTTTCATTGGAATTTCGTATGACACAGCAACTGAATTAAATGTGCAAAAAGATTATTTAATAGGCCTTCATTGCATTATCCACCAACAGAGGAGATAGTAAAAAAAGATTTTATATAAATAAAAGATAAGCCACTATTTGAATTGCGTAACCCAAAATGGATATGTGACTGGTCGACCTTACAGGTCATTTGAATGATTTAAATTTGTAACTTCAAAAACAAGGACAATTAGTAAATGATTTGTACAACTGTTTGAAAATGTTTCAGAACAAAAACCGCTTGTGGGAGGCACAGATGCTGTATGGTAACAGTTGCCACGCTCTCTGCGTATGAAAACACTGCTTATGCTCAATACGCTGAAGAACTCAAGTTATTGTCGGAGCAATTTTCGAACCGATTCAGCGATTTTAAAAACATGCAAGATAGCTTCAATTTATTTGCTACCTCAACAAAAAATAATGTACAAAATGCTTCAAAACACTTGCAAATGGAGTTGATCGAGCTTCAAGAAAACTCACTCCTAAAATCTAAATTTGAAGACGTGGAGTTGTTCGATTTCCACAAAAAATACCTCGAAAAAGACTATTTTCCGGAGCTTAGAAAATTCGAAAAGAAGATTGATTTGTGCGTTTGGTAGTACTTATAAATGCGAACAGTTATTCTCAATGATGAAAGTTTATAAATCAAAACAACGTACAAGGCTGACTGACGAAAAATTTGTACCAGTGGAAATCATCCAAACGTCGATGGATTAGTTTCCCAAATTCAAGCTCAAGTGTCTCATTGATTTCATTATTGCTATTTAACTTTGGTAGTTGGTAATAATTCCGATTTAATTATATTATATGTTCTTCTTGTTTTAATAAATTGCCCTATAATAACATTGTCGTATTATTTCATGTCTCATATCTATCGCTAAATATTTATGAACACTACTTTAAAACACTACTTTAAACTGCACTAGTTTTCAACGCGGCCCGCGAACGTATTTGAACACTAAATTTGGACCACAACATGTCAAAAATTGCCCATACTTGATTTAAGGAATGCCTTCAATAACATGTGACGAAGAGTGGCATTAGGTATGTGTAGAAAATGAGGGAGCTCACTTTGAACATTTATTGCAGCTGTTTTTATAATGAAAGTTCTTATGTTTTCAACTGAAACGTTTGTGTGTAGTTATTTGCCAAAACGACAAAACCTTATCTGCTAAAGCTGTATCACATACGCGTTACAAAATAAGTCAACTTACGTTACACTACAACTTAAGTATAAAAAAAGAAAAATTTTATTGCCTTCTAGAAGGTAGAAATGTATGATCATATTGTATATAAAGAGAACCAAAAAACTACATCTCTCACTCTTTAAAGAAGCTGACAGCCCATAATCAGAAAAACGTCAATTGAAAACACCGTATGTGACAACTACAATTAAGCTTTTTCCTAACGCAAATATTCAGGGCTCTCTAAATTTTGTTAACCGTAAGCTAAAATAAAGATACATATGTACATAAGTATATGTTTATGTATAAACTAAGGTTTATGCATGTTAGACAGGAATATAATATGCGGATATTTTCCGTCTAGTTTACTGGTCTATTTACTGTGGTGAAATATTCAAAAAGTCTACGTCTGGGGTAGATGGAGATTGTAAGACTTAAAACGCATTACTAACTTATAAGTGCTATAACTTATAAATGCTATAAGTTGCCAACATACTATAAATAATAGACTACATTAAGAATTCAAACATAGACATGCGTTCACAAGGCAACACATACGGTGAATAATATGCATATGATACGATATATCTGATTCTGCTACTACCGTAACTATTTATCATGTTTCAAGTATTATATATAATAAAACAAATTTGATCAGAATTATTGTAACAGTATATTAGCAAGATTGTTTGTAAGACCCAAAAATGGTTAGCAACCTTCTTCGGTGACGAAATAATAAATTGAAGTACCCAGATTTATCTTTAAGAATGTCTAAATCATAAATAACGAGCAACTAAAAAATTATTTGCTGCTTCCAAACATAACCCATGAAAGATCGAAACATTTTTCATTAAGTCGGTGTTTACATAAAAGCTTATTTTTATCTCGCAAATAACTCAAACGAAGAAAACTGCCTGCTAAACACATAATGGTTTGTTTTGTTACATTTAGTTGAAAATGGTAACGAAATCGGAGAAATTGAAGTGTTTACGATTGAATACACCGCTTAGCGTATAACAAGAAGGTATCTCGAAACATCTAAGTAACTTCATCTCGATATTTTCCTCAAATATTAACAGATTTTCTCTCCGTATTTACTTTATGCTTGACAAACTTTCTGACTTCGTTCCTCTTTCCACAGGTCTGTTTCACCGCGTCGTACTGCTAAGCGGGACAGCGCTGAGTCCCTGGGCAACGGTACACAACCCCGAGAGCATTCGCCTCAGCGTGGGACAACAAACCGGTTGTCTGTCCGCTTCAGCACCTTTGGAAGACGATATAGATATAGGTCCCTGCCTTCGTTCTAGGTAAGAGAATTTGTTTACGGACACGACACCAATAATCGAGTTAACACGCATAAGCACGGGGTCCATGCTAGCTTAGAGGAGAACTTCTTGAGGAGATTACAGGTATTGTATTAAATAGATCGATGGGGCTCCCTCATTCTGATTAAATATGTTTGGAGATTTCAATGACGACGGGGATCTTTAATAAGGAACCGCGTCGGAAAGCAACTAATTCGGCATTTAATTAATATCGACGCCAGGGTCCTATGGGTATGAAATCATATTTGAATCGACACGGTAATCTAGTTATGGACTTAGAAATCCGACTGGAACCGACGCCTATATTTGATTGAACCTTAATAATCCTAAATTAGTTAGGCGTTAACGAAGAATATATTTGCTAAGAAGTATTATTTATGGTCACACCAAACGCAGCATACAGTAAAAATTCATTAGATCTAAATATTAATCTACAGAAGTTATTTTCTTGAACATATCAATAAACTGAAATCAGTAAATTAGTTGTAATAAAGCCTTCTCTGTCAAACAATAACTGCTCTATCATAGATCTTGACACCTGATCTCAAGATAACTTATTTTTTTTCTGAGTGGCCTTCTATCTCCTTTTCACGATAATAATTAATTTCTGTCTTAAACGAATACAGAAAAATTTCACCACTACCTAACTACTAGTTTTTGCATGAATTATTTTGTGAGGTTCGTCAGATGATAATTAATAATTAATAGAGACACATGCGAAATGTAGTCTGGCTATAAAAGAATATTAAGGAAGGTACAAAGTCAGCGTTGGAAAGTAGTATTTATACATAAATGCAAGCTAGCATATTGCTGTATAAAAATAGAATTAATTACATAAATACATATAATACTATTTATCGTAAAAAGTAGACTCGCATATACTATAAAGTTTGTTCCGTCACATATTGAAAACTATCTAAGCAATCATACCCTACTAAGCTATCTACAACGTCATTACCGTGGCTTTATCATTTCTAGTGCTATGCTGACAATTCCTTCTTTGAAGTTTACTTTGGCAAATTACACAATTTCAGATTATCCTGTTTATAAAACCAATATCCTTCAGCTAATATCTGAATATAGAACATTGCCATGTTTAAGTAACCATTCTTGTACAGGTTCTGTGCATGCTGGTTCTAGCATATTAAAACCATTGCAATAATCGGTCTTCCTGATGATCTTCAGATATGTACTGTTTTCCCATGTAGCACTAACGTCATCCGTTTCAACCAGATTATAACTTCCGACTAGGCATGTATATTTCGAAAATTTAGTAATGATCTTTATTTCTCTTCAGTCAGTTCAAGCCAAACCATGAGAGAAAGACAGAAAAGGATTATGCAGAGAAATCCAATTTTTCTTTTCATGCAGTTTCCTACTTGGTGATTGTGGTGCCATAACTAATCTACAGGCATTTCACTGTCACACTACATTAGTTGTAAAATAGGATGTAAATTTTTGTTGTTTTTGGATATTTAGTCTTAATATGTTGATATTGTACATTCTTTTCTAATTATGTGTTTAAAATTACGTACTCTAAGTAATATTATTGCAAGGACTGTGGTCTTATATATCACAGGTAATTCCGGTAACTCCAAACGCCACAAATTTTAATTAATTCGGGGCACATCTTTCGATGACACATGCGCCATCACTCTCAATCGATTACCGAGTGAAGATTTTAAGAACACATCCCTTCTTCGGGTATTTACAGCATGCATAGATCACTTAACGCCTAAGACCGAGTCAAAATGCTAACACATGTTCACAAACGGGCGACCTTTTAGGAAGCATATGAAAGTTTATATATCAAATGTTAAATACAATAATCAAATGAATCGTGGAAGGGATGTGTTCTTCAAATTTGAATTTATGGAAAATGGCGTCGTCCAAAAGGTGTACTACTTTAGAATCGGTCAAATAGGTCGTAAAGTGAGAAATGGCCGGTTTTCCAATTAGAAATTTACGTGTTCCGATACATGCATACCCAGAGCGTCTAAACTTTTGTATTATAGCAAATAGAGGTCATTCTGCATAAAATCTTGATATATTTATTACTCATTTATTTACAAAACGTAAAAGTTGCTATAAACACTTTCTCATTTCTATTTTACAACTAAAGGTTCGCCCTCCACTATTCATGGTAGCACTACGTAGAAATGACTACCTTTGTAAGATGACTGTCCTGATTTATTAGGGCTACCAATAAAGTAAATGACTGGTTTTCATGGAAGCGACAGTGGTCGCTTTACCGCAATTTCATTGTATATACCGAGCAAATATCCAACTACGCATTTAATTCTGTATTTCATTTATTGCTCATCAGGCACAAAAACAAACAAGCATAATAGAAATCCATTCTACTTAAAGAATTTGCTCCCTGTTATTTTACTAAAAGTATAGAAATAGAAAGTATAGCAATCAAAAAGATAAATAAAAATAATTACCTCCTTTATCAAATTTTGAAGTTTCTTTAATTTATGGAAAATACCGACTTTTATGCTAATTTTATTGTTACTTATTATTATTTATAATTTTTTGTATACCTAACATTAACAGTGAAGTTCTGAAGAAGCTTATATCATGTAAATACCTGCGAGTGATTGATACCTAAAGTTAAAAATAAAAGGTGTGTATAGCTAGTTTCCGTTTTTAGAACAACAAAGGTCTATACGCTAGATTCTACTATGCTATTGTACCTGGATTGTTGCATCTTCATCTTATATATCGAATTTCCATTTCGTTCATCGATTTCACTTCAGCGATATATTGGATTCCTTATCGAGCCGATGATCGAGGTCAAACATTGAATCCTATCCAGCGTGTGGGTGCAATAGACGGACTGTTGATATCGCATATCCGTATTCGGCAGTCACTTAATATGGGCGCGATAAATGTATAGCATAGATCCTCCTGCTGGCAGTCGACCAGTCATTAGTGATATATCAATTGATCGGTTGACTAAGTGCACTCTGTATAATAAGTATTATTATTATTATACGAGTATATGACATTCTACAGTCGAGCGTCCAAAATTCAAGGTAGTATGTTATATAACATTATTTTCTACCAGAGGATGTTAGACATGGGATATTTTATACAGTTGCCTTACTTTTTAACAAACTTTTTGGAAATTTTAGCAAACATTCCTCTCCACTCCTATTTTTTATACCATCTAAGCATTTTCTTGTCGCAGGGATAGTGTGCCATTATTTGGTTTTCTCGATCTAACCCACTCATATTTTCATTGTATTTTCGGATTGGCAAAGGTTTGCTCTTTTGTTTCTCTTCAAATGCTAGTAAATCATTTTGAAATTCTGTCGACATAGGTACATAGGACATTTCTCTTATTGTAAATTAAATAACCAATATCTTCTCCAATAGTCTTGAATTCTGATGACTCTCATTGTACCCGTATGAAGCAGAAGAGCGAAAAATGTACGTAACTCCGAAATAATTAGTGGTTAGCATCTAGTTATTCTGGAATTTTCTAAAATTCTTTATAAAAAAAACATCTACCACATATTTATTAGTTTCTTGCAGCACTTTTATAAAAATCTTCATCTGCTATTAGGTTAAAACATTCAGAAGGCCAATTCCTATCTGGTGCTGCCACCAAAAGTCTCTGTTTTTTGATAGTTGAAACTGCTTCATACTGTGTGACTTATCCTCCCAAATGTTTGCAGTAGACTGATCAGTGTTAATGCTATTATGAGTGTTAGCAGAAGGGGCCGGTACAATCGCAACTTCTAAAAAGAGAAAAATGTAAGTAGGTACATATTATCCAGAAATGGTATATCAAAGTCTAATTTAAAAATTGCATCGTGTTATAGAGAAGAGCCTACCTTCCTCGCCTTCTGTTAAGTTCTTGAACTAATTTTCAGATTTTAGCAAATATTCATCACTATCGTCGACATCGACCTGCTTCATTAAATTCATTTAAATTTAAAACTTAATTACACCATAACAAAAGAAAAAATCGAGAATGACTTATAAGGTGCAAATCTGTTACGCTTTCTCCACATGCTGACACAAAACAAACACAACTCACTTGCTAAACTCGTATTGAAAGCTACATAAATCATTGCTGTTCAAGTTCCGCATATCCGCGTCATGCGCATATTGCTAAGAGTCCCACTGACGCGGATCCGCGTTGTCAGCAGCAAGAGCGTTAAACAATATTCACATAAAAATATAAATATATCATCGTTATCAAGAATGATTTCACTTGTTTTAATTGAAATTAGATGGTATACATAAAAAGAATAGAGAATATTCTCAACTCCCTCTCAGCTTTATAGATTTCGATCAAAAGCGGCACTTGAAACGAGGAGATTCCTTTGTGAGTGAGTAAAACGTCTTTCACTGAATTGTAATGAACTTCGTAAAGGAGTAGCTACTGTCCGGTTGTATTCTCTTAAGGGTGGCATTAATTTTACATGTGTAAAGCTACTAACAACTGAAAAATTTATAGGATCAGTTCACTCTTTTAATTCATTTGCATTCAAAAAGAAGTATAATTGCATTGGAATTACTAACATAATCCTTGTTAATGTCAACAAGCAATAAGTAGCACATGCTACTACCAACGCGATAAATAAATAAATAAATAAATAAATATAATCTTTATTGAAGTTATGAAAAATACAATTGCAGTACATACATAAATCAAACGTCAACAAAAAGAAAAAAGCAAACAAAAAGCGGTTTAACAAGTTAAGAAATCGTTTAGATTATAAGGTTCCAAATCGCAGAGGAAATTAAAGAGCCTACTCCTGAATAACCCTAAGCAGTCAAGAGCTTTCAAATCTGTGGGAAGTGCATTAAACAATTTTATACCAGTATACGAAAGATTATCCTCAGTTAAGGTCAGACGGTGTTTTGGGTAGCAGTAATCAGATCTATTGCGCGTAGGATACACATGAGAATAGGTATGTTCTTGAAATAAATTCTTATTTTTAAACAGAAAACTAAGAACTTCAAAAATATATACCGCAAAGACAGTTAAAAGGTGACTGCGTTTAAAAAGGCCTCTGCAGGACTCATTATAGTTTAGGCGAAACATAGCTCTTAATATTTTTTTTTGCATTACAAAAACTCTTGATAAACCATTACCGCCACCCCAAACAATGATGCCATACCTCATATTTGAGTAGCAGTAGCTATAATAAATTAAGATAAGATTAAGATAGTTTTTTAATTTTGTCAGTTTTATAAAATACTGCTTTCGGTAGCACTAAATACTAAAAAATGCAATAAAAATGTGCTTGAGTATTCCTAAATTAATACCTTTGATTTAAATGTCCAATTACTACGCCAGTAACTTCATACCTAATTTTCTTGTTAAGTTAAAACGTCACTTTTAATCACTTTATCGTTGCAGGCCACTCCAAGCATTATTGGAAGCAAGACTGGAAGCAGTTCGATTCATGCCAAGAATAGCACCGTCACTGCCAATCGATCCGGATATACCGGATCCTGCCTTCGCAATGGAGCACGCTAGCGAGAACTTCATCACGTGCGAAGTGATGTTAGGTACTACTACGACGGAAAGTTACAATGACTTTAACGCAGCCGATATACAATACGGCTTCGAGGAAGATCAAAGGAACAGAGTGCTAAGGACATACATTCGGAACGCGTACGTGTACCACTTAAACGAGATATTTTCGGCCGTACGAAACGAATATACGGACTGGGACAAACCTATTCAACACCCTATAAACATTCGCGACTCAACGATGGAAGCACTAAGTGACGGTCATACGGTGTCGCCGTTGATTAGAGTGGGTTATTTACACGCCCGCCGAGGTGCTAAAACGTATTTCTTTCACTTTGGATATCAAACAAAGGATAGTGATTACCCGCAGGTAATTAATTTATGATAGGACAATTTCTATGTTGCGCAGTAGTTGTACATATACATAGAATAGTTATTTACCCTACACCTGTTAAAAGCAAATTGTTTCACTAGCTAACGATCATATCACAAATGTTTTACTGGTTAAACAGAATAGCATATTAGGACGTGTAAAGTACTTCAGTTTCAGTTAATAATTTAGTCAATTAATTATAAATGTAAAAGAATGGATCGTATCACTTTATACGAGTACTAAAAACAATGTTTGAATAAATAAAATTTATTGAAATCGTTAATTATTGATACACATTAAATTATTTAATTAAACCACTATATTAGAAACGTATTCAAGTCTATCATTTATAATCATTTATAATTTAAATGTTTTTCTCTATGCACATTGAAAGATACAGTTGGCAGTTACTTGTTAGACACGCTTTTGCGAAATTTCTGTTAAATTTTATCGAAAATGATAGGCAGAAGTGCGATAAATATTGACAATATTGATGTAAATTGGTAATCTCAAAAAAAATATATAACATGTATTTTGAAGCTAAAAAGTACGTGAAACTGCGGATGAAGTAAACTTGGCTAAACCAACAAGTATGGGCATACTAAGCACTATCATGAGAGCAAACATATCCAATGTGACGGCAAACGTTTGGGTAAATCGGAAATTGTGTTTAATAGGGATCGGTGATTAATAATAATAATAATACTAATAATATTCTTTATTGTTATTGATCTATTGAGGTTTTAACATTGTCAATATAATACATACATTACACAAGCAACATACAAAAAAAAATACAAACACATTAAAATTATCAACGTATGTCTAACGCATGTCAAATATATATCTAAAAAATCTAGTTCTTACACAAATCAAAATACTCATCAACAGAATAAAAACAGTGCTGCCTCAGGAATGCTCTAATGCCCGACCCAAACATCTTCTCGTTTTGAAGATCCTTAAATTGTTGAGGCAAAGCGTTACAGAGCTTCAAACCCAATGAACGAGGGCAATTCTTACCAAGATTCAATGAAAACCGTGGTATATAAAACTTGTTGTTGTTTCGGGTCTGATATGAATGAATGTCATGATTCCAAGGAAAATCTTGTTTATTTTTATATATATAAATCAGAAGTTCATAAATATAAATAGAGGGCATAGTTAAGATATTCCATTCTTTAAAGAGAGACTTACATGATTGACGGAGACTGAGCGTACCCATGCATCGTATAATACGTTTCTGAGCCAAGAATACGTTGCGACTAGCGGCTGATGAACCCCAAACGGTAATGCCGTACGATAACCTACTTTGTACATTGGCAAAGTAAAACGATAACAAAGATCCAAAGTCTATGAAGTGTCGTAAATTACGTATTTGGTAACAAATTAAATTTAATTTGTTTACCATTTTCTGACAATGGGTATTCCAAGAAAGGGTTTCATCCATCGTTATACCTAAAAACGGTTTTTTATTTTGAGCAGAATGGAAAACCAAAAACTTAGTCTTATAATTATTTAAATAAAGTTCATTATTGTTAAACCATATGTTCATATTTTTCAAAAGAATATTTGATTGAGTTTCCACCTCTGCCACATTACAGCCAGATATTAAAGCGCTTGTATCGTCAGCATACATAAATAGGTTATAATTACTAAGATAACGAGTGATGTCATCTACATAAAGCAAAAATAGTACGGGACCCAAACACTGCCCTGGGGCACACCTCTCAGAACCGGCAAACTGGAAGACCTTACACTATTAATAGAATTATTGGATTTATTTTTATAATTGATCTTTACAAATTGCACTCTATTGCTTAAATACGATTCAAACCAGCGCACCGCAACACCCCGGATAC
>SMLS01066216.1:0-20066 GCA_004785975.1 Popillia japonica | reverse complement strand
CGATCATTTTATTAACATCCGATTAGTACTATAATTCATGGAAAGTAAAGATCGGACACTTTCAATACGTTGTTACATGCAAACTGTCCAATCTCTACTACTTACCATGAGTGTACATACATAACATACATACATACATATATACATAACACTTTATTCATTGTATTTGAAAATTAATATTGCGTACCGTTGTCTTGAACGAATAGTACTTTTAACGTTTACCGTCTTTGCAAAGACTATGAAGCTCAAAATACAAAAAATATAGGAGGCAATCTATTTTAAAAGATACGCTCTGCCTCACTACATGAGTATAAATCATCCCGTAGAGGCCAAAATATTTTGCAAGTATGGAACTTAGATTAGGGGAAAGGAGGGTAAGAGTAAGCGGTCCCTAAGAGTACGCATTGCAAATAGTTTCTTCGTGATTTACGGATTTCAATACTTGTACTGTTTATAGGTGTGTAGTTACTTATTCTTTTCGCAAAGAAAAATTTAGCTTCAAATAAGGCCTAGTTTAGTATATATTTGAATTTCGACCATTTCCATATAATTTTTCTAATTTAATAATTTTGTAATAATTGTATGATGCATTATTTCTAAAAGTTCTCCGTTTATATATACAAGCATATATGCCCTGTAGGTACATTACCGATATAAATTTTGTAGGTGATGATTGTAACCTGAGATAATTTTTCCAAATGTAAGCAATACGCCTGCTAGTAAAGAGTACGCACACAAAGAGTTCGCATGCGTACTCGTTCTCCAAACCAAATGCAAAGGCAATTAAGCAAAAGCTGTAACCAAATAGCAATGATCCCAAAATTAAAATTAGAAAATTGCAGTCTGAATGTCGGTATTCCATGTGCAATGGGCTATATACCGATTCAACAGATACAGATTGCATACAATGTAAATACTGTGACAATATGAGGAGTGCACAGCATATGGGGGACTAGGAGAATTTTGTTGTGATCAAGGCAGTGATGACATTGGGTAGAACGTATACGAATATTAACATAAAATTACATGAAAAATAACGGTTACATTGAAAATGTCACATATGCATACTCTTAGACTTTACAGTGCATACTCTTTGCTTGCATGTCTTCCAAGAGTACGCATTTGTAACATATTATTAATAAAGCGTTTAACGTCTAAGTATACGAATATTCTTACATTAAGTGCGTACTATTACCCTCCTTTCCCCTATCTATAACGATGAGATGACAAACCTATACAATCTAATTAGAATCTATTTTATCATAGATGATTATTATTCCTAAGTTGCAATTGCTGTTTGGCATGTTATAATTGTTACGGTACCTACAAGAACAGATATTTCGCAGTATTTAAACATACACAATGCCCTCTAATAAATTCATTCTTATTATTAAAGTTAAAATTACTAACAATATGAAATGACGAAGGAATGTAAGATATTTTACAAGTATTAGAATTTGTTTTCGTGATAGTTTTGCGTATCTTACTTTGATTGTCATTTCTATAATATATAGAGCTGTGCATTTTTTCAAGTACAGAACAGCTTAACTTGTTTTTCATAAATTTTTGATTTCACGTATTTGTACGTAGACGTAAAGATTGTAGTGTAGAAGTAAAGACAGTATTTTTTCTGCTATGTTTAAATATCATACATAAAATAAAAAGATTTTAAATATTTCTCGTATTTAGTTACAATATTAATTGTAATTATGTTATTATATATTATATATATTATTTTTATATTTGAGGCTAAAATAAGATTAATTTATGACACCATTGCGAAAGAAATAATATGCGTAAGAATTGTGCAATTATAACTTTATACCGCTTCCAAAATAGACGTGACGTAATTCTATTCACTTGTTTTTCAATACTGTACCGTAAATATGTAAACCTGACGCATGAAATAATTTTATAAAGACAAATTGTAAAAAAAGCACAAAAGCCGGAATTTTGTTTCTTCTTTTCTGTTCTTTGCTGTTAAATCATACATTTACGTATGCAGTAAACACCAATTATTATAATTAGAATGAACTTGATAAAAAATAAACTAATGCTTTAATGTAATGTTAATAATAGCAACAGTATGCATTGCTCTTGTTATTGTTCCTACTGTCACCCTACATTATCATGTAAGTTTGTATGTTATATGTTTATATCTACAACGATATCGTGGTTGAATTCGAATATGGTTACTTTACTTTAACTAATATTCTAAGTTCTGTTATGCTACTGACAATCTTCGAGATTGTATGAAATTCATGACTAATCGCCAAAACCAATTTCCGCTCTGTCTCATTTATAAGCTGGCATGTTGTACACAATCGTGAATATTAAAAAAAATTCTCATGAATCAATTAGAAGCGATATCTTTAATTTATAATTGTATGTATGTTTGTGTAATATCCACGCGCTTAGACGCAAAAAAATTAATGCCTGACCTTGAAACGATTTAAATTAATTTGAAAGCGGTTAACTGTTAATTGATAACAACTGGATAGTGTAATTTCAAATAAATTATTAAACTTGGAGTGTAAAAGAGTCGGGCTTGTCAGTCAGAAAATACAATCAAAAAGTAATAATATATTACAATATTACCCTAAGATCGTAGGTTTTCTTCTAGATATTGTATACGGATTCATACGTAAAGATATTGCGGAATGAGACACAAAATTTTACATTAGCGTGAAACAAAAACTAAATAATTCAATTACAATGCTTCAACAAGTTTTTTCCATACATACACAAGTATTAGTCATTTAAATTTATACAGAAAGCAAAAGCGAAGGAAAATAGACGTAAATATAAGAATAAGAAATACGAGACGTATCGCTTACGTATTATAACAACGAACTAAACAGGTTTTCCTTATTCTTCTTTTTTCCTTTAAGTGTATTACTTTCGTTAGCTTTCGGATAATTTAAAAATATCTAGATCCACGGAGGAACATTGAATGCCCTTACACAACTAGTGCACAATAAATCAATCAAATTACTAAGAATGGGATAAGAAGCAATACCAGGGAATGGTGCTTATTTATTCTTCCAGGAAGAGTGTATGCCAAATCTGTAATTAGCCGATGCAATAATGCTCAACAAGTATGTCTATTTTCATATCAAGATGCAGTTTTAATACATTTATTTATTGGGTTAAATTCCACACACCAAAATGCGACGAATCGGAAACGAAATGAAAAATGGGAAGCGACGTAAACATGTTTGGCAAGTTAGAACGATAAGCATGTTTATATGTATAGATTTCAAATATGTAAATGTACTGCCAATCCTAATTATAACAAAAGTTGGCTAATTACTACAGCAAAAAAAACTGCCTCTCATACCTACAGTTTCTGGGCATTTTCTGATTAGGCCTAGGTATTATCATTACTAGTAAAATTGGAAGCCAATTGGAATCTAAACCATTCATAAAAATAATATTTTTGGCGTACGCTTTGCAAATAATGTTTTTTTCGTATAATCTTATTTAACTGAGCTACGACACAGTGTCTGAATTGATGAATGACGAATACGAAAAACTATTGCTTCTGTACATATTTAGACAACAGCAGAAATATTATCAAAAGTACTAAAATTGGGCGCGTCATGTAATTTTGGATTATTTTCGAAGCTATTGGAGAAATCAAACTGTAATATCTTCGAAAATTGGTCTGACTAGACAGTAGAATCTAAGTTAGTGAGTTCGTGGAACTGCAGGAATTGAAGATTTATTAATATAAATGGAAGTGTAAATTGTTTTGGAAAAGTATTCCAACCCACATAAAATAATTACAGGTCATTATAAATACCTAACATATATTAACCAAACACTAGGTGTAAATGTTTGTATAGGTATACATACATATATGTACATATGTACTTATGATGTAGTTTTAGATATGCTAAATGTTTAACCAGGTAAACATAGCTAACTGCTTGGAAACACAATTATGTAATATTAAATTTAGCATAAACAGAAGACGAGTTTTGCAAATAACAATTGCCTTGAACTTTGAAACATTTACCCAAAACGAGGATGGAATAAATGGACAGATAAAACGTAATATTTAGAATGATGATTTAGCTCCAAAAAAGTTGCTTATGTGAAACGTTTGTAAATCTGGCATTGTTTTTTTTTCATTAATATGCTTATTTATGCAGTGAATATAATAAGTTCCTCCTGATATCTTTACCTGAAATATATATACGACAGTTTTGAAAGCAATAAAACAGTGTTATTAGCTATTAATCAAATGACATAGAAATTGTTAACAATAATTTAAAACACACTGCAGGCGTATGCACAAACTTTTATATAGCCACGCATTAGAAAACTTGCCAAATAATAATATCATCATGTATAGTGATGAAGAAATCGAAATGAATATTTTGGCTACCTTTACAGAAGAGTACATGCTCTGGTTGTATCTGCATAATTGTAACATATTTGCCATGCCAAAAGATTATGCGTGTAAATCGAAATAACGAAAAACTGCTTCATATAAATATAGTATGTCTGTAATATCGAAAGCTTCCATGCCCCAAGTCTCTATTATGAGTGGTTCTGGGTGTTGACCGTTCACAATATATACAGTATAAAATACAACGTTTGGCCACCAATGTAAGTTGCTTCTTCAGGAGCAAAGAGGGGTACCAAAAGGTCATGAAAACTACATGTAAACCACGCTAGAGGCGAAAACCTCATAGTCAGTGAGGGATGTCAGAAGGTCACGGTAACTCGACGTGTCAATCACGCTAGAGGCGAAATCCTTCCGGTGAAGAAGTACATACAGATATATCAATGTACATCAGAAGCATTACAAAGTCAACATTCGAAAATACCTACTGCTAGAGAATTTCTTCTCGAGTGACGGTCGTTGTAAGGCTAAAATGTCCTCATTCAAATACTATCTAAACAATCTTTCACGAATCGGTTTGTTCTTTTAATTTAAATCTTAGAGTTCATATTTGTATTCTAAATACTTTCTATACAGGAACGCTATAATAACAAATTACTCACGATCCATATTTAATTATAAATTGAAGTTTTTTGTTTCTAAAATTAATCTCACAAATTTTTCAGTATGTTAGTGTCCCTGAACATTGTTCTGACAATCTTCTCCTAATCTTACTATAGCTATTTTGTACATGAGTAGTCTCCAAAAACATAAACTCCTCTACCAAGTCGTGTGTAGTTATGAATTATATTCGTTAATTTATAAATCCCTAGATTATCCAAATTTAAGCATTTTTTAAAATATATTTTATATGAATTCTTGATTTGTATCTAATTAGAAATTATTATAAATCAGTATTCCAGATTCTTAAAATTTAAGTCTTCGACTGAATATAAAGTTATTTATGATGTATTTTTAATAATTACTGTCATCTTTAATATAGTATATGTAACAGAGATAAAAATAGATTTTTTAATATTGTAATTACATATATGGTGTTTTCAGAAAAGTATTACTAGACAAATAACAAATATGTAGTAGCTTTTAAACTGAAATTACACTAAGAGACGAGAAGCAAGTGGTAATACTATATTGTGTGTATTTATAAAAATAACACAATACAAAGTTGTGCTATGAAGAGCTCAGTTAGCATATACTTATGTATGTTACATACATACTACATTATAATATAAATTCACTTAGACTGTATGTTTAGTTAATTTATGATACAAAACACATTATTTTTAAAATCTAACCTCATTGTCGTGTAAGTTTCTAATTCTCAAGGCTTACTTTAAGTACATCAGTAAGTAGTTAATTATGTACAAATTTTATTTACAATTAAAATTCTACAAACAACTTATTGAAAAATCGCGTTAAGATCATTAGTACTGATCACATTACATTTATATAGCTTTGGAGTGTCCTACTTGTAAACAAAACATGTATTCGTTTATTGTCATCCTTATCTAACAGATATTTGCGTTGAAGATCATGTCATCTATTCACTCATTTTTATATGATGAATTTGGGTACCTAACGTCATTGACAAATACAAAAATATATCATATAAACGTGATGATCTAAGTTGTAATTTTCCACTCGTATGTATTTCTTATTTACAGTCAAAGCTGATCTGTATTAAATTAAAGGAATAGGAAAGAAAGGTCTACCAGTTTCATGTTATGCCAATGCATAAAATAATATAATTTTAATATTTATATGGGTTGATTGCTATAAAAGAATCTTGAGCCTGTCATTAAATTTATAATATCATCGTATCATTCACAATTACAGGTGTGTTGGGGCTGTTTTCATGAAAATACAACAACGATGTATTTCCTTCAGTCTTTTTGACCATTTGTTGCTGAAAAGCTTGACACAAGGAGAATTGTATTTTAAATAGACATTCTAGTATAACTAAGAGAGTTTTCAATCAATAACATTAACTTTTATCCTAATTTTTACTTAAGTCTGGTTCGAATGTCTAAAAATTTGTCGTAGATGATCGAATATTGGATTACTGTATTTGCCAATGGGAAAATTATATGGTTATATAACACGACTAAGTTAATTACTTTGGGACCATCTTGTTTATGGTACTGTATATAGTTTCCAAAGAATTACCATAGTTTGCAGAAGTTTCATTGGTTTAAAGGAAAAAGTCTTCGTAACAGAAATACAAGAAAACAGTAATTTTATTACAGTATTGTCACAATCTCTAATAGCACTTTAAAAAAGTATAATTCAGAAACAGTTCTATACCGATATTTAGTAGTATATACGTACACTCACCTGAAAGAAGTTGTAGAATGATTTACATATAATCGCTATGTAAATCGTTCTACAACTTCTTTCAGGTGAGTGTACATACATACCTATATTAACTTTGTGAAATATCTGCACAATAGAGACAATTACCTCCAACAATTAATCTCTTATGGGTAAATTATATCGTCAAATCGCCAAAATAGATCAGATTATTCTGATAAGCGGGTCTAGACATTAGTAATGTTTTCAAAATTTTAGTCTGGATGTCATTGCACTATCTTGAACTCTGGGCAACATGTGAAACCAGTTTCTAAATCTATGACATATTTTGTAACGATTTTTTTATTAATGTAAAATCTGCAACGATAAGAGGAATAAAAATAGCGAATTTAATTTTATATTTGACCAGGATATTGAGATTATTTACACTATTAAATTGTTATATTATTGTGAAGCAACATAAGTTGACGGCTAATAAATAAAACGAAATGTGGATGATTTCCTGAAATATAAATAATTTTTTGGTAAAACGTACTTACTACATACATTACATTGCCAGTCTTGAAAGGATGCAGGTGTTGCATTAGTATTAGAGAATTAATAACAGGCAAACAACTTAGATAAAATTAAATATACATTAAGGACCAGATGTTAAACTTACGTTTTCTGGCATTTGTCCCATAGCAGCGGCTTCCTGCGGTAAATGTCCGAGGCCCTTTGCTACCGGAATTTTGTAAAGTCCGATTACAAAGTCAATTGTTACGCTTATTCACTTTCTACATCAACACTAGAAATGTTCTTTTCGAGCACCACACTGGAAACTTTGTAACAGTTAGTTCTAATTAACATGTAATTTAATATTTGAAAACTAACACAGAAACCGAATGAATAAACAATGTGTTCGTATTACACCGGTGAAGCGTATTTTCTAATTTGCGTAAAAAAAGAAATACGTTCCTTTTTTGGTAGATCTATGCAATTTGAATTTATGTTATAGGAACATTACACGTCAATTAGATTTGTTAGTATTTGGATTTATTACTACTATGATATGAAGTCGAACTCTAAAGTATACTAATTAATATATACAACATAACAGAAACTAAACTGTACTACACTGTAAATAACTAGAAGCTTGAATGCTACGGAACCGGCTTCACATGAGGACATCCTAGCGGTATGGATGGTAGGGGGATCTTTATAACAGCTGATTGGTTGTTTCTCGACCATTGTACTTATTACATCAGCTGATCGTCGCGCATAGTAACAATATAACGAATGTATTTGGACAGTGTGTATGTGTCTCAGATACCTTCAGGCACGATTCTTGATTGAGTGGACCTACATACACATGTCGTATTTAGACTGCACGTCTATTTATTCAATTAAATACGTACAAATGTGAGGTTTCATAGTAAGTTTTGTTGATCGTGGTCGATGTAGTGGTTTGATTAATTGCGGTCAAATATTAGAATTTGGAAAACAGGTAGCTCTTATTGGAATCTATTCATTAGTAATGACTGACACACCTTCTTCAATTATTTTAATACCGTAATTATTGCTTGAATAGCGAATAATTATACATACCGATTTTAATTCATCTTTCATGAAATTACTACAGTTAAGTTATTAAGTATAAAGAAAAATTTAAGCTGGTTTTACACTTGCCAATTTCTTGATCAAGTTTTAGATCTTAAAATTGATCAATTTTTAGTTCTTGAAATAGAACTTATTGTCGTATTACACTTATCAATAAATTTGAAGATATTTTTAAGATCTTTTTTTTGGTGAATTTTAAGTTCTTAAATAAGAACTTACTATTGCATTAACACCTAACAATAAATTGAACTAAGAATAGCAACTGTGAAGAGAGTTTCGAATCTTTTTAATGTTAACAGTGGAAATGTCCTATGTTAAAAGGTTATGTGATGTGAGTGAAGATCACATGAAGACCTTTAATGTGTACACGTTTATCACAGCTGATGATTCGTGGTAATTAAGATAATTCAGAGAGTACCTACTTATTATATTTGTAGTCTAAGCGATACATATAGTTTGAGGATCTGCTGGAAAATCGTTCTCTACTAAATTTAAGTTTCCCTTTTTCGCAATCAACAATGGTCTAACCCACCACCTGCTTGTTACGCTTGTTTGGCTTTTTCTAAATCTATCAGTTTTAGTAACATTAAGGAGAATACAGCTTTTCTTAAATTGCTTAATCTTTTTCATTGCCATTTTGATCTTACTCTCTGCATTATGCTGGAAATTCAAAATTTCAAATAATCTATATGAATTTAGTCATTCATAATTACAAATATTACATTGTCGTTCAACGAATTGTAATTGTTGAAATTTGAATTAAAGTAAGTTTGGAATTACTTTCATACAAGTGTCGCAGGTTGGCACTGTCGGTCACTATCCACTATTAAAACAAAAACTATAAAATTGAAGTTGAAATTGACGCAAAAATAGAACATGTTCTAATTCTTCAATTTCTAGAACTTACCCAAGTTCTGTAAATTGATCTATTTATTGACAAATGTAAAGCTGCCAGCTACAAGCTTAAAATTGAAGAGAACTAGAACTAGAAATTGAACTTAAAATTGTACTTGAAATTGACAGATCTAAAAACTTAACTTGACGTCAAGTCGTCTAAGTTCTAGAAATTGATCAATAAATTGACAAATGTAAAACCAGCTTTAGAGAGTTTATTTATACTTATTTCAATCCACTAGGTAGGAAAATCTATTTTTTTATCTTTACACTGAATACATTAAAATTTACCTAATGTCTCTGCTAAGCCTCTATAAGAAATCTTGTGTACAAATCTAAGTTTAGCTATTGAATAATATGATGTAAGTAATTATTGTAATTAATTTAATCAAAAACTTAAACACATTTCAAAAACTAAAATATCTCCAATCGAATAATAGTTTTTTATAACTGTTTTTCAGTTTCTTCTCTTGTCAGAAACTAAAGCACAAACATTATTTTTTAAAATAATGTTCTGACAACGACGAGGGGGTATCTTGAAAATTTTTAATGAAATATCTTGCAAACTTTCAAGTTATTCATTTTTATGTGTGCTAGACAGATCTAAAATCTAAATGATTATTGTATAACTCAATATACCACATAAATGTAGTCTAACTAAAATTATTAGTTTCTAATTAGATACAGATAGATGAAAGCTAGCAAACCTAGAATCTATATATGATAAACCTAGAATCAATAATCGACTACTTTCAAGATGATAATGTATATACATACACGTACATATGTATGTAATTTTTACTGGTATCATCCAAACATCCATTCCCTTTGTAACTAATGAAACCTACAGAATTTCTAGTCCGAATTGCTGCTTTCTGTACACCAACTCAACAACAGCTTCAACAAATCCAAAGACCTACCTGTCTAAACATCGCGGGGGTGATGCAGACCTGTTTCACTGCAGCGTTAGAAGTGCTGGTGGAAATCACGCTTCTGTACATCCACATCCAAAATCAACCTCTATCAAGTGCTCTACCTATTAGCAGACTTAAACTACTAAAATTTAGGAACACGACAGGATACCTTAAAATCTTTGAAGATCCTAATATAAATCACCTGATTCACATTGCAAAGGACAGAATCCCTATGCAGTACAACTTTCACCAATCCTGCAAAGTGGTACTCAAAAGCCAAAAGTAGTTGGGCATCCGATGAGCCTTAACTCAAAAAAGGAACCTTGGCATGGTACGTATGGGCGGTCGAGAGCAGACGGAGTAAGAACAGACATAGGGGTCAGTGGGCCTAACTACTATTTCAAAGTGTCCATGCGGCTCCACACCAACAGTTTTCAAGTGAAGATTTCTGCCATAACTTTATGCGCTCTAAAGAACCTCGAGCTAGGGACATGAGGCGGAACCATAAGTATATTTACAGATTATCACACGACGCTGAAGGCTACACATACAAGTCTGGTATGTTGCATGAATGTGTATCCAATTTAAGGCAAATGGGGCAAAAGAACCACGGCACTCTCCAGTGGATCTCAATCCACCAAGGGAGTAAAGGGAACGAAAACGTAAATAAGCTTGCCAAAGAAGTAGCAAAAATATATTTTATTGGACCTAATCCCTGTTGGGGTTTACAAAGGAGCCATCTGAAAGGACAATAGAAAGGCCTCCCACTAGCTTGACAAGAAGATCTAGAGAGGGTAGAACACATTTTATGTGAATGTGTTGCTGCCAGTACTAGTTACTCGATAAAAACACTTCAGTAGACGGTTTCTGAAGGTTTATTTAAATCCTTCAACTAATCTAACACTCGGGTTACGTTGTAAAAGATCTATTTAGGTAGCAGTGACTAAAGGCAATAGTGCCACGACCTCCAAATCTAATTCTGGCCCAAATTAAATAATATGAAAAAGTTATTGCAAAAATTATCTCAAATTTCGCAGACTTTCTTAGTCGGCCGGGAACTTGTTCTAAGCAGAAGTAGGTAAGACAATCAAGATAATTGTCGTGCGCTGCCATTTCTAATAGTAATAATAGAAGACGGAATCTGAAAAAACAATTAAGTTAGCTCTTTTATGTTATGTTAAGTTAATTTCTTTTATGTGCCATTCTTTGATATACAATCAGTTCGCATCAAGGAGGTTACACACCAAGATTAAAGAGATGCTTCAATTTCTGGACAGGCAGGGTTGAACCATACATACATACATCTTAATAAAGCCTTATCAAGTTGAGTTCTCGTATTCTAATGTATTCAGTAAATATAAATACTATACGTAATAATTTTAACCAAACAAATACAAGATTTACTTTTATTGGTGTAGAGTGTAAAGTACTTAATATCGATCAGCCTTAAGCATAGCAGTCTTAAAATATAATAGTTTATGTGTGTACGATCGTAAATTAGGGCACTGGCATGAAATGAATTAAGCATGATTCAATTTAGCCATTTGAATGGCATAATAAACAATTTATATGTATCCAAATTTTATTCATTTATCAATAATATAATTATAAATCTTTAATTAAGTTAATCTGCTGATTTATGAGTGCATGATGCAATTTGTCCGCAGAGAAAGCGAGATCTAAAAATTGCTATCAATAATATAATTACATATACGTAACTAACAATATCGTACATAAATATGTAATGTCGATTTCATTTCATCAATTGATCAAAGAAACTGTCACCTCTTAGTTTGTTCTGCCTTCCAATACTTCCGCAAGCTTTGTGTATATGCATGCGCATATGCTACTCTAATAATTAACTAAACTTTGTAGAATAAGTTCATGTTATTATTTCAAGTATAATTTACTACTTGGCCACTTCAATATTTCCTGTGCTGGTAGATACCCGCACAAACGGAAAGATTACAAAAGACGAATAGAAGTTGACAATCGATGTGAATGATTAATAACACATTGCATATTGGTGTCTTTTCATTAATTTTCAGATAGCTAGGCATAAGATAATATTTATTTCTATTTTTAGATATTTTTACCAATAAATGGCACATTATGTGCAAAGTTTTAATCTGTTATCATATCTGTTGTATTGCATTCTTCATGTTGTTGCATGTTAATTTTACGTATATGTACATATCAATACTTCCTCAAATAAAATCGATCTGAATGTCGTATGGCATTTTTCTCTAAATTTTAGTAGAAATTCAATTGTATTTGTCCTTGATTTCTGAAGCCACAAATTTAATTATTTTTTGAGTAATAAATCTCCACTCTGGATCGAGCATATTCTGCCAAATTCTGGCCGCGATATATGACAAATCGTAACGTGGTAGCAGCTCTTTATAGAAAAGAATTTGGGCATGTGGATGCTGCTATATCTTATCTGTATGCAATCTCAATTACCTTATTGATAAGACATCAATCTGTCTACTAAGTTAATCTAGAAACATCTAATCAATACTGCCACCGTTAAGCATTAGACAGTAGTTGTAGACATAACACGAGTTGCTTTTTTTAAGTTTATTGGTAGTACGCTATGCTATTTTTACCATCTTAGAAGCAATGCTGTTGCACTGAGAAAAGGTTATTGTTGCATGTATACCACTGAAATAATACTACTAACTGGCGATATACTTAAACTGCGGCATGGTTAGGAATAATAGATTTAAAATTGTAAAAATTTATTTAGCTCTTGCAATAATGTTCACAGTTTTAATAGTACATATTGCCTAAGCCGTTGATAGGGAAAGGCTAGGTGCTCATAATCAGGTTTGTAATTTTAAGATAAATACATAACAGGTTATGACGAAGAAATGTGCATGGAACAACTTGTGAAGTCTACAACCATAATACTTTTTCCCAGTGTACGCGTACCTTACCTTTATAGTTCCAGGAGGTACTTGTGTTGGAATACATGACTTCGTCAAAAATACCCTAACTAGTGTATAGATATGTAAAACAAGTTCTCCATTGTGACAAAATTTCGTGAATTGTTCACGACATACACCACTAGGGAAAATCAGTTTTGCATCTGTGCATAATAGTGTCCATAATATTGCAAGCAATAAATATACAGAAAAAGTATTGCTTAATTAAGTTGTTTCGTTTATTCATGTACCGATAGCCAAAATCTGCCAACCTATCTGTCTACCTATACTTGTGACTAGGATTGACTTTATCAAAGCTGAACTTCTATATTCTCTAGTCACTAGTGTACTCATTTCTCATGTACTTGTTTTCAAGTAGACTTTGATTTGATTTTTTAGGTTTATTACAAATTAGTCGACTTGTTAGTACACTTGCATCCATTGAAAAATGTGGAGTGAAGGAAAGATATGGGAAAACATTTTGTGTTCAGTTGCATATTATTGTAATTCAAACTTTTGAAATGATTCGAAATGACAAGATTATAGTTTATTACGACATACAGTATTTGAGCGGCATAAGAGTTTCAAACACGGTTGTGAATCAATCGATAGCACACGAATCTCAAGCCTGGTGATCAATAGTTGCACGATGCAGAAATTCAAAAATTAACGACTTCATCTAGAATGATCCTGGATTTGCATATACCTAATTCCTTTTTTTAATTTTCATTAAGAAATTATGCATGCTGAATTGGGTTGCCAGAAAATTATGACAAGATGGGACCTAATTTTACGCTGTGTATGTATAATAATAGTTGATAATTACTGCAAATTTACTAAATTCCATTTACATGCAAACTACATTTGCAGTGAAATTTTGGAGGAGTCGTTTCTGAACGAATGCAAATAGCTCTAAACACGGTGAACAATTGATGCAAAGAATAATCTAATAATAAAGATGACTCTATGGTTATATCGAACGATAATTTGGTTCATAGTAACCTACGGCTCAGTAGCGTAGTGGCTAACGACACAACAGGCCGGAGTAATAGGGGTAATAATGTTATATTAAGATTGGCATGGTTGTGCATTACAGGAGCCATGAGAACCACTCCAAGATCGGCCATGGAAGTCTTACTGAATCTGATACCAGTACTTTTGCACATACAAAGAGAAGCAAGGTTTGCTACATACAGACTGGCACATAATCAAACATTCATTACACAAATACATGGAGGGTATATACTAGAAGTTGATTAGAGAACAACTACCGGGGAGGCAACATGTCTACATACAGACATCATGATTCCAAAATATAACTTCAATAGAAAAATACAAAACTGTAATACAGGACGAAAACAATAGAAAGACGGTTTATCCGTCAAAGCCACGTTGTACTGGCATACAGACGGCTCAAAAAGGGAACAGGGCATAGATGCCGGAATATTTGGGCTTAGACCAAGAACCGAAATTAATCCAAGTCTAACGAAGGAAACTTGTGTTTTTCACCCAGAAACAGTTGTTATACACCCCTTTGTCAGTGAAATACTAAGGCTAGAAACATTGAATAAACTCATAGCCATTTTCTCTGAGAACCAAGTTGCGAAAAAAGCGCTTGTCGCTACCAGGATCACATCGCGGCTAATATGGGACTGCGCGTCCGAACAAAACTAGAAAGGAGAGCACAGTAAGGTACCTCGACACTATAGTATTAAAGATAATGAAAAGGCGGATGCGCTTGCTAAGGACAAAGAGAGACAAAGAAAGGAAATCTAATGTACCGCTGAATTAAAATGCAGCAAGCTATTTTTGCCAATACAATCGTACAGCAGAATATAGCGTACAGAGTTTAGGGATCGACCGCACGCAGGCGTCCACACGGTATATGTAAGATTTATGTATATATGTAAGAAAGATTTAAACGAAGATAAAAAGAAAAGTTTGAAGTTGCTGCGGAGAAGTCAAGCCAGGTACTGTTAAAGGAAATTTAAGAAGAAAGAAAAAAACATAATCACACACACACACATGTAAGGGTGGGATTTAAATTAATTATATGTGAAATTTGTAATTGTGAAATATAGTGGCCTTATGTATTTGTAAATTGTGATAGGGGTTTTATTCAGTAAGTTCAGTTAAACCAAGGTTAGGAACATTTTAGTAGTTATACATACCTATGTACATATACATATAATACATATGTATTACATATATGAATTGCTATCCGTAAATTACCATTTACACTAAGTAGTAATCTTAATTGTTAATAATTCATTAATATTATCATAGCTGCAGTAGTACTGCTGCAATAGATTAATAGGTGTATATTTATGATAATTAAAAATAATTAATTAGATTTCTATCTTAAACACTAATATAATTCTATCTAGTAGGTACATTACGGAATGTTTATATTTAGATTTAAAGATAATTAAGACAGATTAGCTCCATTTACTTATCTGAATCCAAAAGAAATATTTCGTAACACTAAATACACTTGGCTTGCCTTGAATCTGCTCTAATTAATAAACAAACAACAATTGAGTATTGGCATTAATAAACATTTGCGAACAACAAAACCTTTGGATAACTGGAAGCAGTTTCAACTTAATAAGAGCAGTTAAAAAATATGCATGTATCAAAGGTAGTTAGAAGGTCGCTTAATTAGGAGCTAATGTCTATGTACATATGTACCAAATAAATATCATAAAGGTAGTAGGAGAAGCCGAAACGAATTCTTATTGAACTGCTTTAGGGTTTTATAGCATTAATCTTTGTTTCTTAGAAAGAAAGCAAATATTGTTTATCTCAACTATAAAATTGGATCTAACTCCACACATATGTGTGTACCTAGAAGAAGAACCTAGTGTAAAAGGTAGATGACGTTCGTTCAGTATCGGAAAAATAAGGATATAAAATCAAGGACTTTTTAACTAAAATTGTTCTAAATCACCTTTAAGCTTTTAACAAAATTTGACACAAAGAATATTCCTTTTTTCTTTAAAGTTTTGTTGATACAATGTATGATGTCGATTAAGAAGGACGGATTCAAGACTTTTGTTTCGAGTACACATACATTTATTTCTTGTATAGATTATAACAGAGACAAATTACAAGTAGCAATACGACAGATAGTATAAAGTATAAATTCTACATAGCATCTTTTTGATTCTACTCATAATAATAATAAAGCTTAAGTTATTGTCGAATCGCGTCATGTATTCTGCAATAATCGGGCAAGCATCCTTTGGAGACGGCGGTGGTTCACTAGAAATTATTGAAAGAATGCTAGATGGGAATATCAAATTTTCAAGTTACATGTAATAAATTATTATTAAATTTTACGGCATTCGAGCTAAATATCTACACTTCATATATGTATCTATCTCAAATGATCTGATATTGAACTGCTAACAAAGAGGACTGTCTTTAAATATCTACTTCGGGTAGGTGATTTACATAAAGAATTAGTTGGAGGAAATCGTTCACAAATAAGATATATGAGATATTGTATTTAAATTTAATGAGAAAATTAAGGACCCGAGTTTTGACATATCTTGTATACAAGAAATTTTCTTTTTGTATAATTCTCGAATCAACAAAAAAAACGTAGCCAAACTATGTAATTGTGCGAAAAAGTTGTATATTTTTTCATACTGTAACTAACTTTCTGAATACACCTTACTTTAGACGTAAAAATAGTCGTAGCTTTTGACGGTTTGCCGGTTGAGATCCGGCAAATCGTATATAAAAGGCTCGTAAAAGTAAGTAGATTTAAAAAATGCAAAAAAGTATAGCTTTCCATTTAAAAAATGTAAGTTAAGTCTGGCACGCCGTTATAAAACACCCTGTATATGTGCAACTAATTTTAAAATATGAGGTACTTTTTTTAACAACTTTTATAATGTCAAATAATAATAATAGTAATAATAATAATAATGGTTTATTAATCTATTATGTACACCTAGAAGGCATACTCGTAAGACAAGTGACTTATTGTTAGTACACAGTTAATGCATACAGCAAAAAAATGAAAAAGCAAATTAACAAAAATATACAAGTCATATACGGTAAAAATACAAAAATCTCCAACTAATGAAAGCTATCATACAAAAGCATCATAAGAAACTTAAAAAAGCTGAGTATCTAAGAATATAAATTAGAAAACCTCCCTACGGACACCAAGATAGTATACAACGTATTTGCATGACTGTATTTCAATACCTGTATCTTAAATAATAATTGATCACTGTTAATATTCTTGATACCTGGTGGAAGGGTTATTAAAAATGTTGATGCCCATATATATTGGAGACCTCTCATACGTGGATAACCCATGTATTGGACACGAAGGGTGTCTTTATTTTTAGTGTCATAAGTGTGAAAACTACATTGTTTTCAAAACAAGTGCATGTGTGTCTTGATGTAGATGGCTATTTCAAGAATATATAGTGTTGTTAACGTGAGTAAATGCATTGAAGTAAAAAGTGAACGACATGAAGTGCGCTCCGATATTTCTGCCATATTCCTCACTGCTTGTTTCTGTAATCGAAAAACTCGAATGCTATGCGAGGTATTGTCCCAAAAGATGCGTCCATACTTTAGTCTGGATTGTAAATAAGCGTGGTAGTAGGAAGCCATTACTTCAACGTTGTAACATCCCGTAAACTATATAGTGCGTAACATACCGACGATAATTGCTCGCATAAATTCGCAACATGATTGTCCCTGATTAAACTATTTTCAATGTACCTACATATATAGGCATAAGAATTTGATATGTGGTATTTGTTGCTACTTTTTCAGGATTAACATGTAACTTGTTATTTCTGAACCAAGTAGTAAACTTATTCAGTAAAAACTGGGTCTGTAAAATGAAGTCTTTTCTGTTCGAATCAGATACCAAGAAAGGTATCGTCAGATTACATTATAATGTTGGTTTCTGTGGTTATTAGCAAGTCGTTCACATATATAATAAATGACAAAGGACCCTTGCGAAACTCTGTAACAAGATACTGATTTCTGATCTTGTACTTCAATCACCTGTGATCTATGTGGTAAATATGATAATATCCAATCCATAGTTTATTGAGATATATCGAGCTTCCACGCACTAATGCACCACCGTCTCCATATGTGACAAATATATAGACAAAATACGACAGGCGTTTTCCCACATCGTAACCTTTTATGGCCTTTTCCACATTGAATATTGGCCTTTTTTGGCTACGTTCAACAACTGCTACCACACTATTATCACATAGTTAACAGTGCATGTGTCCTATAATTTTGTTTTCGTGTTTATGTAATTTTCAATATAATATTCTATAATGGTTCCTTACTTTTATTATATTACACATTATTATTTTCATTATCCCAATTTTGCTGGAAAACACCTGTTGCGTGATAAAGGTATATGTTTATTAGTTCCTTCAGATTCTTTCGATATGTATAAATAACCTATTTAAGACACTAATTTCGTCTATAAAAATGACTTTTTATTTGTGTTAGTCTTGATTTTCCTGCCTTTCAGTAAGTATTTTACATTATGATTGCTACGGTTTTAGTAGCTATGTTTACTTAAAGATAAGTGCACGCATTATTACTGTTTGTGATATTACTGTGATAACATATTCGGAATAAATTAATAACAGATATAAATTTTAAAAATGCAAAATTCGTTTTTTAAAATGCAATATTAATTCTAACAAAATACTGTTTAATTATATTAAATTTCGATAGTTTAGTTTTAAGATAACCGCTTTAGTTTATCCTAGTAACAACACACTCAAAATTTAACGTATTAGTAGAGATGAATATGTGTGTACTTAACATATTTACACTATTGTCCAAAATATAACAATTGGTGGTACGGTTAGTTAGACTTCAGACATCCTTTCTGTTTTTTATTAGAAGTCAATACAGTGAACAATTCATAACAGTTCGATTAACATTACTAAAATTGCAACCTTCGTTTTTACTAAGTTCTGTGACATATGTATGTACCTAAATGTATTCCAGAGAAGAATTAGGATAAGTTTATATACTCACTCTGGTTCACATTAACAGAGTGGAAATTGGCTTATATGTTTAGTATAAGAACTTAAGGAATGGGTTCTATTAGTTAATATACTTAGCAAAAATATATCGGTATTGTTGGTTCGAACGAATGATTAGTTTGCATCCCTTACCGATGCAGTAAATCCTATGTCTACTCTAATACGTTAAAGACTCGCACTGTAGATCGAAGAGTTCAGGAAATATAGTATAAAATAGAGATAGAAACACATGCCTTATAGAGACTGTTATGTTCACTACGAAGTATTTGAATTTCGCGGTATTTAATATTCGTTATAGCACGCGCACAAAGCGTCTACCCTAACACTTGTGTTGTGAATATGATATCGTACGGTTGGTAGAGGTAAACGCTAGCAACATAATGTTAAATACAACCAATTATGTATTATATTTAAAGTGTTAACTACGAAATATACAATTGTGAATAATACAATTGGTAGTTGCAATATTTCATTCGAACCCAAAATACACCACAGAGACGTTCGTAAGGTTATAATAAGTTATTGTTGACAAATAGTTGTTAAAGTAAAATATCTGTTTAGACATCAATAAATGATTTGTAAACGAACGTAACGTTTTTCATTACAGTCGATTAGAATACGACTAAATACATCGAACTGGGTTTAATTTTTTGGGTAATAAGATAATTGTTGAAGATTGTAATAAATTAGTTCCATGTATTTCTTTTCGCATTTAACTTAATGGTTATCTCCTCTGGTATTATTTGTGTTTTCATAAAATAATTAATGCTTGTAGGTAGAAATTTAACTTGTTTTAGATTTGGAATGTTAGAACAATTAACAATTAGAGTCTGGAAAAGGTATTATTTGGCACACGTCTTTTGTAGCTTGTTAGTTGCCATATTATGGTTTTATTTCCTAGCTGCTCTTTTAGTGTTTGTGTAGCTCAATAAGAATTTACAATCAGCAGAGA
>SMLS01066215.1:0-19175 GCA_004785975.1 Popillia japonica | reverse complement strand
TTTTTTTTGTCAGTTAGACTTCTCACATAATCTTCTATTCCGTCATCTTATGTTTTTTTTTCATTGATTGGCAAAACCTTAGCATTTGGCTTTAAGTTAAGAAAACCTTGTTACTTCTTTAATGGAAACTTAGAAGGACGGACACATCTAATTTGTATTCCATTGCTATTTTGGATACACTTGTTGTTCTTATTCTTATGTTCTCAAACAAACGATTCATAAGTATTTGTGCACAAACAAATCAATGAACAGAAATTCCAAACCTACAGCAATAAGATCAGCATACTTGGATAGCTGAAAGTTTATTACAAAATTGAAACAACATCTGCAGCCGAATTCAGAAATACTAACTTTTACTTTTCGACAATATTCATATTAATAAGCATATCATAATTCTTAAATAATGTTATCCAAATAATACAATTCACACCTTTATTAGTGCGGGTTGTCCCATTTTTTTTTCTACACTTTCCAACGGCATATGTCGTGTAAATTTCTTTTTTTTTTCTTTGATTTAATGATCGTTACAGCAAATCTGAAGTTTATATTTTCACTTACAATTAGCGCATTTTACGCTTACCCAAACTAAAGATAAAATAAAAATATAAAACTAAAACTGTATTACCTTGTCCGAGAAACAAATCTCCATGTCGGCAAATTTCAGTGGTGTCCGCAAAAAATCACAATTTAATAAGAAATCACTCACAAACTGTCGATAAATAATAAGTATAAACAATGAAATTCGAAATAAATTCAAGGAAACCTCAGCGAATCGATTTACCGCAACCTCGTGTTGATTCACTGTTGATTTCGTTCTCACTGGAAATATATGTGTAACTACAGCGGACTATCACTGGAAGATCGCTGAAGAAGAAAGGTGAAATTGTTATGCTGCGGGTTCGTAATGTTTAAACATTTGTCTCCGAGGAGTCGTATGTACCATGAAAGCAGTCGCTCGTGGCTTTTCGATGGATTTCGTGCGGTCTACAGCCTCTTTCTTGAGCGGACTTCTACTTGCAATTAGATTTATGTGAGCCTCTTTTATGTAAATATGTATGTATGTACATATATCGGTATTTAACGGAATCGTCTGATTTGATAGCCAATTGACTACCTTTTAATTCTTTGCGATGTTATTAAGTGTAGAATGGGAACGGATCAGTGGAACAATTTGATTAGATAAGCTAATACATGCGATATTCACTTTTTTGTTGGAAATTTACGAAAATCTTATTGGATCTAAAATGTGACCTCAATTTCTTCCTTCCTTATAGTTTCGATCTAATTTTTAAGGTTTCTTTTCTAAAAGTATTACTTTATCATATTCGTGGTAGAAGAGGTAACAACGTGAAGCAATCGTCAGAATTACAATTTTGCAAATCCATTTTTCTGACTAAGTTTTCAACATTTAGAAAAACTACCTGCGACTGGAGGGGATATGTTTGAACCAACCACCATTTGGATAATTTCAATATGTAGTAATGACTGATAAACACAAAAGCTTGTGTGCTACTATAGACATAGTTACAGGTATTGTGTTCATCTAACATCTTAGACCACGTTTGACCACCAATTGATTTTTGTGAAAATTCAGAAAGTTTTACCATACATTTCAGATTCTTTGAAAGGTGGTCAAACGCCTAAAGTGTTACAAATTGTTGCTGAATATCTCTCGGCCATAATAAATTAAAAATCATATTTGGACCACCCACCTTTTTATTTTTATTTGACCTTAAATGTGTCAAGAGCTATCAAACTTCATTAAGCTTTGCACATAATTTGCTGGGCTTCTTTACAGGTACAAAACAATGAGTTGTATCAATTTCATTGTTTGACCTACTCTTCAAACTTAAACCTAAAGATAAAAATTAACTGATGGCTGGTCAAGTGATAATTTTAGATTGCTGTAAAGACTTAAAGCAATAAGTTTTACCATTTTTAGCAATTTTTCCTCACTCGTTTTGAGGTTCCGGAAAAATCACTTTATCGTTATTTTTTTTCCGAATAAATAATGGTCAAAGCGGTCTTGCAAGAAAAATATTTTTCTTGCAGAAATTTGGTCGTCAAACCAGCAATGGCCGAACCTATCTCTTCCGAAAATATACATATATCTTCGAGGAATTTCTTTTCAAAATCTTAAATATTCAAGTAGTGGTCAAACTGACAATTATCCTGCAAAAAAATAAAACTTGATCTTTTATTTAATTTATTTTGAAATTCTAAAATCTGAGGTTGGCTAATGATCAAATCTATCCTACAAGAAAAATGTTGCCTCTACAGAAATTTATTTTTTGCAATTCTAAAAATCTAAGGGGTGGTCGCCATAGATTCCAAGAAAATTGTTGTTTGAAGAAATTTTTCTTTGAAATTTACAAACCGTGTTAATCCAACAAATGAAATGGTCAAAGCTTTCATACAAGAAAAATATTCTCCTTAAAGAAATTTGGTTGTCAAACAAACAATAGCCAAACCTGTCTCTGTTGTCTTTATAATATTTATAATATTTTTTCGGAAATTTTACGAATCCTAAGGGTGATCAAACTAATAATGGTCGAACCTAACCCTGAAAATCTGAGCGATTGTCAAACAAGTAATTTTTTTTCCTGAAATTTTGAAAATCTAGAGGTTCTCAAATAAACAATGTTCAAATCTATCCCACAAGAAAATTGTTGTCTGTGAAGAACTGTCAAACAACAAATAATAGTCATACAAGAAAAATGTTTTTCTTCCAGAAATTTGTTTGTCTAACAAACAATATCCAAAAATATGTTTATTGTCTTTGAAGATTTTAATGGAAATTAAAAAAATTCAGAAGGGAATTTGAGAAGAAAAATTATTTTGAAATTTTGAAAATCTAAGAGATTGTCGAACAAATAATAACGAAACCTCTCTTGCAAGAAAAATATTATCTACAAATTCTTTTTTCTGAAAATTTAAAAATCTAAGGCTTGTCAAATAAACAATAATCAAATCTATCCCACATGAAAAATATTGTCCTTAAAGAAATTCCCTTTTTGGAATTTTGAAAATTTAAGATGTGGTCGAACATATCCTGGTAGAATTGCTTGGTATCTTTTACAAAATAGTAGTTTACAAGTAGTAGTCAAACAAATGATCAAAACTATCATACAAGAAAAATGTTCTCCTTGAAGAAATTTGGTTGTGAAACAAACAATAGGCAAAGCTATCTCTGTTGTCTTTGAAGATTATTTTGGAAATTTAAAAAATCTCAGAGGTGACCAAATTAGCAATCGTGAAACCTATCCCAGGAGAAATAAATTTAACTCTGGATTTTTTTTTGTGAAATTTTGAAAATCTTGAGATTGTCAAACAAGTAATGACAAAACCTGTCTTGGAAGAAAGTTGTTATGTACAAACATTTTTTTTTAATTTTGAAAATGAAAGAGATTCTCAAATAAGCAATGATCAAATCTATACTACAAGAAAAATGTTGTACCTATGTATTTAAAGAAATTTCTCTTTTTTGCAATTTTGAACACCTAAGAAGTAAGAATTGTCTGTGTTATCTTTAAAGAAATTCTTCTTTGAAATTATGAAAATCTAACAGGTGGCCAAACCAACAATGGACAAACCTATCCTGCAAAAAAATGTCCATGAAAATATTTATTTTGACATTTTGAAAATCTTTAACAAGTAATACTCAAATCTATCTTGCAAGAAATATGTCTTTGAAGAAATTTAAAAAATCTACCAGGTGGTCAAATAAAAAATGGGGAAGAGAAATGTTGTTTTTGAAGAATTGTTTTCGAAATCTTAAAAATTGGAGGAGCAGTCAAGCAAACCTATCCTGCAAGAAAAATTGTCATTGAAAAAATTAATTATGAAGTTTTGTAAATCCTAAGTGGTTGTCAAACAAATAATGGTCAAAATAATCTTACAAGAGAAATGTTGCTAAAGATTTTAAAATTTTAAAAATTTGGGGGGTGGTCGAAATACTAATAATGAGATAACCAATATTACCAGAACAATTTTGTGACCATTAATAATGGAGGAATTGAAATAAGATTTTACACAAAATTTTATCACTGTTAAATATTACTTGCCTTCCAGAATTAGAGACAGATTGTTCTCTAATTTTTCTGATAAGTCATATACAATAAAACGGCAAAGTAAACTACTAACACACTTCACACTAATTATCATATTAACCACAAGCAGTCTATACAATAAAACAAAAGATTAAATGATATCTAGAATTATCACTTTCTAAAAATAAAAAAGTTGGTGATTTACATTGTGATGCAGCTAATTAAAACCATTCCAGTGCAATTCTATGACATAGATATTAAAATATGAGTCAAATTACCACCTAATTTGCAGCCATACACACGCAATCAATTTTCTATAACTCATTAAAATGTAACATGTATAGGGCAGCATTAGAAACGCATAATTGAAAGAACCTGACCTGGAAACAAATGTTATCGCCGCAAATATGAAATTACCATGTAGGTATAACTATGTTGATTTCAAAACAAGGCTACCTATATTTCGCAACTTCTTCAAATATACATTCATTCCCTGCATTTAGGTGTTTGTGGTTTTAGTAACGAATTTTGATTATACGTTAGATAGGATATACCGACCTTGTATGCAACTTTTAATTTGTGAAGTAAATTTAGGTATACCCAAATTCGTGTAGCAACTCTCACTAATTTATGTCGCTAATTGGCGACTAAAAAATGTAATTCGTAGGGTTACAATGTTTTACATACTAATTATGTTTATTTAAACAAAATCACGTACTAGCTAGTTAGAACTTTTTCCCTTGTTTTAAAATATCTGTTCCACAAATATAGCTGAGTCCATTACATAGAATATTAATTTATTTTCTATTTATCTACCCATTGTATTTGTTAATATACAATGCTGAACGGCACGATGAAATTTCTGCTTTCCTTTTCTTTTGAGCAATTCACTTTCACCGCCCGCTTCTTCTATCCGACCAAGCTTATAGAAGTGCTTGAAAAAATGAAAGTAATCGTGCGCATTCTTGCGACTTATTCGGTCTGCGTTGATGTTTACGTGGTGTTTACGTGCGCCGCATTTTACACGGAAAGTTGTCGATGGAAAGGGATGATATTCCAGCATATTTAAAATTTTGATTTATCGTGGAAATTAGAAAATAAATGAGACGAAATTGGGGCAATAGTACAATAGCGATTTATATGGTTTTGATCCCAGAATAAGAGAGGTGCATACCTATTACGAGGAACTATCTGCTGAGTTGTAAAGACAAACTATCCTTCCCAGTATCTGGAAAAGTGAACTATTAAATTTCTGGAAGCAGGAAGAAAACTATCCAAGTTTGACAATTTGGAATCCTGAAGAAGCTCAACACATGATTTCAACTTTTTCGTGTTACCAAGACTGTTCCTCTTCTTTTGAAATGATAACAATGGTAAATTCGGAATTCGGGCCTGCCTTCGACATCATATAGCATTGCCATCTTGTCTCTAAGGTGGTGGTAAAAGGATTCCACCCCAGAATCATTATTCCATATACCAACTGTCAAATTTATCCAAATTAGATGCATGTATCATCTTCCACCACCCCTCCGACATAACCTCATCCAAGATGAATAATTCAGATTTCAGGAAAGCTTCAACACAAAGTCTCAACTCATTAACTCATTCGAAGTTCTCTTGAGCCAAGGAAGTTAATGGAGTATGGCTGTTTCCTAGTTTTGTGGATGTCTATACCAATTGCAATATCTAAATGATTGTCAATACATTTCGACTTCTTTGGAGATGGCGAAAATATAATATATATGCAAACATTTTTTGGATTCAAATGAGCTTTGGACATTGTATAGAATTGTGATCTCGTCTTTAAGGTGGCTGTACCAGGAATTCCAGAATGTCCAGAATTATTCTTCCATGCACCTTCTATCGAATTTATCCAAAATTAGGAAAATCTTGCACCGCCCCTCCGCGGTGCCCTATTCGGCTCCTTTTAATATGATGAAAATGGTATTCTTTTTAGAATTGGGGAGTTCCTCTGACATCGTATAGTGTGGCAACTTCGTTTCTAAGGTGATGGTAACAGGATTGAGCTCTAGAATCAGCATTCTATATACCTTCTGTTAAATTTATCCAAATTAGGTAAATCTACCATCTTCCATCGTCCTTCCGCCCTATCGGAGGAACCAAAATAAACAATTTGGATGGCAGGAAAGACTTAACACCAAGTTTCAACTTGTTGCAGTCATAGATATTATTCTAGAAACAATTGCAATGTCTGGTTGCTAGCCAAGACTGTTCTACTTCTTGTGAGATGTTCAAAATTGTATTTTTTGGAATTGGGGCGCTTCTTCGACATCATACAGCATTGCGACCTGATCTTTAAGGAGGTGGTAACAGGATTGAAGTCCAGAATTATCCTTCCATATATCTTGTGTCGAATTTATCCAGAATTAGCTAAATCTAGCATCTTCCACCGTCCCTTAGACATAACATCATCCAAAATGAACAATTTACATCTCAAAAGGGGTCAACACAGGATTTCAACTCATTCAAGTCATCAAACGTATTCGAAGTTCTCTTGTGACTAGGAATACGATGGGGTAAATGGTGTTTTTAGACTTTGTAGATGTTTAGAAACAACTGCAATGTCTAGACGATTGTCAAGACTGCTCGACTTCTTTTGAGATGATCAAGCTTGTATTTTTGGAATCGGGGCGCTTCTTCGATGTCATATAGCATTGCGACATCGTTTTTAAGGAGGTGGTAACAAGATTGAAGTCCAGAATTATCCATCCATACACCTTTTGTTGAATTGATCCAAAATTAGATAAATCTACCATCTTCCAACGCCCTTCCTACATAGCATCATCCAAGATGAGCAATTCTGATTTCAGGAGAGGCTCAACACAAAGTTTGCACTCGTTCGTGCCATCAAAGTCATTTGAAATTGTCTTCAGTCGCGGAAGAGTATGGGGGAACGGCGGTATTGGATTTTGCAGATCTCTTGGGCACCTTATGGCTTTTTATGGGCTCATTCTTTAGATGCTAATCCTATGACCTACCTTGCTTTTGTAGAATTTATGCTGATCAGGTGAATCTACCATAACCACCTACTTCCTGGATGAATGCCCTTCATCACATCATACAAAATAAAGCAATTTGAATTCCTGAAAGGAGCTTAAAGCTTCAATTCTTTTAAATTATCGACGGCATATCGTGTGTCATGAATTTGTCCCCATGATTGAAGACCCTATATGTAGGAGTTCCTCAGAGATGTTTGTGACACCAATCCGATACGGTGGTTATTTTTCTGTAGTCCTTGTACACGATTGTTTAATTATTTGTGTAATAGAGCGTTACTGACTTACATACCTGAATCTTTTGTCTTAATAAAAAACTAAAGGTAAATTACTTACTATTAAACGTGTAGATTATTGCTAAATAAATTTAAAATGCATGACACCTTTCGCAACATAACAGCAAATTTTACTTAAAATCACCTAAAAAAAGCCAAGGCCATAAAGATAAAACATTTAATGCTCCATTAACATTAACAAGCAGTGCAAAACTTTGGTTTAGATTTCTATTATTTCACCAGTTTATTGGAAATATTTAGCAAGTGCGGTGCTATAAATTTCTCTAGTGAGTTTGGATTTATGCAAATTAATGCTAATTGTGTTTACATATAAGTGGTGGTTAATCAATGCTTGATACGTGTAGTATGTATTGTTTTTGTTTATTGCTTCGAGATATATCGCAAATATATACAAAAATACGAGGTATAAGTAACCTACAATTAGTGAGAATTGAAAAATCTAGTTACCCGATCAAAACAAATTGTTATTTATTAAATAACGCATTATTTTATCTGTCAGTTGCAGTTTAGTTTGTGCAATTTGGTTGAATGGTGTCTCAGAAATAGTCCATAGAATAAGCCAGTTCAATTCAGTTGGCTACTGTTTATAGATGGTGGAAAGAATTTAAACGAAGTTGGAAGTCGGTGGTACACAGAAAAGGAGCTGGCACTCCTTTAACTGCTGCTAACCCCTAAAACATTGCTGCTGTGAAGAATATGGTGGAAGAGGACAACCGCATTACCTATGCAATGATAGAGTCCAATCTGAAGATTGGATCCTCACAAGTGAGATCAATTATGATCATTTACATTTGAAAAAAGGTTGTAACTTGGTTTGTATTCCATGATCTAAGGCATCAATCAAATAGACCATATAGCGATCGAAAGTAAACATTTGACATACATATATATTAAATGTAGGAAGTTATAGACGAGCAGATGTGGACACTGATCACATACTGGTAAGAGCAAAAGTAAAATACCAAAAACCCCCAAAAACTAAAGAAAAAAGGCAAGAAAAGAGAAACGAATAATATATTCGATGGAATAATTAAAAGACGAAACTATTAAAAATGAATTTTAAAGATGGATTAACAGAAATCGAGCCACTGAAGGGAAAACGTGGAAGTACAATGGAGAAACTTTGAAGGGATGATGGCAGAAGGAGCACAGGTACTATGCGAAAATAAACAATAAGAATACCATGGTTCGTTGACGAGTGCAATTAGGCCATACAGCAAAAGGAGAAAAAACACGAATGAGAATGTTACGGCGTAATACAGAAGAAAGCAGATCACAACATCAAAAATGCGGAAATAAAGCAAAGAAAACATGCAGACAAAAGAAGAGAGAAGGTATTCAAACACGAATTCAACAGTTAGAAAATTCATATACCACGAAGCAAACCAGGGAATTTTATCAAAACATAAAAGGTAGTAAAAGAAGAAATCAGGAGAATAAATTGATATTTTGTAAAGATAAACAAGGTCAACTTCTGGGAAGTATGCAGGAGAGTCTAGTAAGATGGGCAGAATATTTTAAGGAAGTCTTTGAGGGCGAAGGGAACGAGCCCCGTGAGATAGAAGAAGGTTGGTGGGCCATAGGAGAAGATGATCAAGAAGAACCACCGACAAAGCAAGAAATACAGGCAATAATTGAGAATTTTAAGAGCAACAAAGCACCAGGAGAAAATGTTGAAGGTAGGAAGACAAGAATTAGAAAATAGCTTATATAGTAGAATAAATACAGTGTGGAAAGACGAGATAATGCCATGCAGATGGAAAGAATCATTAATATGTACTACACAAAAAAGGCGAAAGAACTCTATGTAAGAATTACAGAGATATTGCACTAATGGATGTGATATATAAAATAATGGCCGTCGCAATCAAGAGCAGATTAAATGAAATCACCGAAATAAAGTTGTGGGATTACCAATGTGGTTTTCGAGATAATGGATCACTCAAAACCTAGCCCTCTATATAGTATTTATTGAATTTAAACAGGCCTACGATAAAATAAAAAGGAACAAATTATATGTTGCAATGGAAAATTTAGGAATAAAGGCAAAACTCATTAGACTGCTAAAGAGGACTCAGAGAGACAGAATACAAGGTATTGATAAAAACATCAAAAAAATTTAAAGTCAGTAGAGGTGTAAGATAGGGCGACCCACTATCTACAATATTATTTAATATCATTCTGGACGCAACAGTAAAGGAAAGTGAGATTCCAACGAAAGGCACAATTATCAACCAAAGGAACCAAATTATGGCATATGCAGATGATATAGTGATCCTGGCAAGAACAAAAGGAAATCTGATTAAAAAGAAATTAAAAAGATAAAACAAGCGGCAAAAAATAGAGGACTAGAATTAATGAAAGCAAGGCTAACAATAAGTGTATGTTAATTAGAGAGTACGGCAAGGGACATAGCATTTACAGGACTTAAAACAAGAACAGTGGAATCAGACTACAATTTCAATAGAGTAGACAATTTTATCTATCTATGTAGGTGTTACAATAACAAGTAAGAGCGAAGAAAGCGAAGAAATAAGTATTGCTAAGGGTATAAAATGTATGGGAGGTTTGATGCATTTGCTACGATCAAAAATATCTCTCAAAATGTGAAAAAAAGAATTTACTAGACGATAATAAGACCAGTGGTTATTTACGGGGGAGAGACATGGAAACTGAATAAGAAAGAGCAATCATCACTAGAAATTTTTGAGAGAAAGGTATTAAGAAAGGTAATATGGTAGCAAAAAAGTAAACGACGTTTGGATCCAACGAACAAATGAAGAGCTAAATGAATTATATAGGGAACCGTCAATAACTAATGTAGTGAGAGCAAATAGAATGAGATGGTTAGGACACGTATCGAGATTGGATGCTTCTAGACCAACAAACCAAGTTTTGACGAAAGGAATAACTGGAAGGCGAACAATAGGCAGGCTACGAACGGTAGAAACGGATTTAAAGAAAATAGGAATAAAAGACTGGCACAAGCGAACTGGTAACAGGAAGGAATGGAGAACGATTTGCGGACTGTTACCACTATATGGTTTGTTGCAAATTATTTGCCTACACCCTCTTTACACACCAAATTTGGCGATGTGTAACTTCTGGCTATTTTTTGAGCTCAAAAAGCATTTGAGAGACAAAAGGTTCTAGTCAGAAGAAGAAATTGACATCGATGTTAAGTGTTTTTTGATAGTATTCTCAAAGACAGCTGGTTGGACGCTTTTAAACTATGGAAGGATAGAATAGTTACATAAGAGTATTACTCTATTCTCAATAATTGTAGCTTGTCTCTCGTATTCCTCACACTAAACATTTAATTTTAAACACTACAGTTATACATGATTGTGTTCTAAATTATTGCTTTTTGTTGCAGGTGTGTAGCTCTTTCGTGTTGGAATGTGAGTACTAGTTTAACACATATTCTTTTTCATTATTGCATTACGAACTGTATCTACAAACCATAAATTGTGTTTTAAATTATATTTCTTACTGTGTCGTTGTTGGTCGTAATGTTCGTGTTTTATTGAAAATGTTTTTACATCGTTTCTACTCATTGTCAGTTGATTTGTGTGTGGAGTGTCCAGCCACTAATTTACATACATACATACATACAGGGTTAGTTAAAAGTATGGAGACGGCGATTTATTGTCGTTAATATTCATTTTAGAGAATTATGTGCAATATAAAAGTTTGTTAAGATATTTTGATCTACATTTGAGAATATTTGAATTTTTTTTTCTTCAATTGTTTTTTAGTTACGCCTGTCCGCGCAATTTTTTTAAATGGAAACTAGTAAATTTTACTCTACCATTCGATAGAGAATTTTTTTCTCTACAATAATAGTTTTGTTTTTTTTAATTCATTTTAATAACTTTTTTACAAGAAAAATTAAACAAATTAATAACAAAGTAAATTAAAGCAAGTGTTCAAATTGTCGTTCGTTAGTAATTTGACAATGACCCAGTCAATTTACAAAACCCCGAACAGAGTTCTGTAAAAAATCTCGGGGAATTGCTTGTATCGTTCTGATAATTCGGATTTGTAAATCTTCGACGTTATTGGGCTTATCTTTATAAACTTTGTTTTTTACGTATCCCCAAAGAAAAAAATCTAAATCTGGCGAACGTGTTGGCCATTCAATGGTTCCTCGTCTTCCAATCCATCTGTGGGGAAAAACGTTGTCCAGATATTGACGAACATTTACACCATAATGTGGTGGGGCGCCATCTTGCTGGAACCAGATCATTGGGCAGGTATTCATTGTTTTCTTGTGGATAGAGGGCAGGCAGGTATTATTTCATTTTGCAATAACTGCAAAGACAGAGCCGAAGTTAAATTGCCATTGATGAAAAAGGGACCGATAATATGCCAACCCAAATATTAACCTTTTGGGGGTACTGCGTATGGTGCTCCAAAAACCAAGCGGGATTTTCCGGTGACCAGTATCTGCAGTTATGTCTATGTTTACTTCACCGGGAAGGCAAAAAGTGGCTTCGTCAGAGAAAAGAATACTGTTGACAAAATTTTCATTATTATTGCAAATATTTAACATTTCTTCAGAAAATTGTAATCTCCTATCAAAATCATCTTCCGTTAACTCGTGTACAAGGTGTACCTTATAGGGTTTCTACTTTTCACTTTTTAAAAATGACACGACCGATGACTGTGAAATATTTAAATTGGCCGCTAATTGATTGGTTGATAAGTGAGATCAGATGAATTCAGATACAGCCAATAAAATATCCGGTTTGTTATCATCACTTTTTGCTGTTCTAGGTCTACCACTCCTTGGCAAATCTTTAACGCTACCCGTTTGTTCAAAGCGTCTTAAAGTTTTACCAACAACGGATTTAGAAATTGGATTTCTATTTGGATGCGTATCATTAAATAAATTACAAACGTCTTGTAAACTTCTGCGTCTATCTCCGTAACCCAACATCATAAGCATTTCAATTCGTTCATGTTCACTTAAACTCGTCATTGTTAATATTAACCGCAACAAATTGCTGAATTGAAATGAAATAAATTATTTCTGTCAAATATTTGACGTGCACAATAACTACTAATAAAATTATGTCGCTCGATGTACCGAACATCTGTCAAACACTTGAACCGGCCTTTTCTTATAAAAAAGTTATTAAAATGAATTTAAAAAAAACAAAAACGTTATTGTAAAGAGAAAAAAATTCTCTATCGAATGATAGAGTAAAATTTACTAGTTCCCATTTAAAAAAGCTGCGCGAACAGGCAATTGAAGAAAAAAAAAATCAAATATTCTCAAATGTAGATCAAAATATCCTAACAAACTTTTATATTGAACATAATTCTTTAAAATCAATATTAACGACAATAAATCGCCGTCTCCATACTTTTAACTAACCCTGTATATGTAGGCATTCTTTTCGCCCACAATAATTTAGATCAAGCGCCAAATTCTGCTCTTTAGTTAATATATCTATTAATAAAGATTCTAGCAAAATTTCTAACGCATTAATAGCATGAAACCTAGAAAGTGGTAAATTACAAACAACAAAACTTTTCTGCAATATTAGGTAAAAAAAAACCTAAACGGCATACTTCATTAATCTAAAGTTTCGCGTGATAAATCAAGATTTACAATTTCCCAAAAAAAGTTCCTGCAAACACTCACCAGGTTTTTCTATAAGCAGAATACAGGATGTCTACTTACTTGAAACTAATTTCACTACGAAAATTAGACTACACCCATCATAATGCTCTTTAGTACTTGATGCTTTATTTTAGCCGCGTTCGCTCTATACACGGGAACTTTATAATCGATACACATCCCGTCGTCAGCATTTTCCCTTTTCAAGAGCAATTAAACGTTGAGAGTAGGGCTCCATTAAACCTGACACAAGGTAAAAGTTATTCTTGTATGTAGTAATATTCCGCACCCATAATATACGCTAACAAAGTGTTTCGCCTCTCTTGTATTTCTTTTTGGTCTCCCTTTGGTGTGTCATTTTGATTTATTTTGCGGTACGCTGCCTCTGGATGGAGGTGCTGGTATTTTTGTTCTTCCTTGTTGGTGGCTTTTAATGTAGGAGAATTAAATTGAGTGGCCTGTCAATTAATTATGGTTTCGTTCTTTGTGAAGAAAATACTTTTCCACTGATGTACGATAAAATATAGATACATATCTGTATAGGATGAATAAAGTAAAATATTTAATTATTTTTAACGTTCAAGGATGAGTTTGATACAATTAATTATACGTCACAACCTCTTCGTGATTGTAGGTAGGATTTGACCTCATTAAGCCTGAATAAAATTAAAACATTAAATAATATTTGCAGAAATAATTCATTTCTGCGAATAAATTATCTAATTAAATATAATTTTTTGTATGGCTTCACTTATTATCCAGATAGTTTTTCCACTTTTAGGTCAATGATAACACGCAATTCTAACAAAAGTCAAATTTATTCCAAAACCTTTACAAAATTTATAATCTGGTTTTCGTAACAACTTCTTCAGTGGAATAAAATTGACATTTATTTAGTGTCAAAATATAAATAAATAACTAGCCATGCCTATCAACAAAATTATCTACAGACAAAGAAATTCAGTGATATATAGGATTATGTTTACAATATATTGGACAATTTAAGATATTTTGAAATGTAAAATTTATAATCATAACACTAATGTTCCTTATATCAATGTATTTTTTTGTCAAGCTCTAACAATTCTGTTCGAGGACTAGGGAAAAACATGGCAAAAAAAACCTAGTCAAGAGCTTAATTTTATAAAATTCAGGCGTGATTAGGTGATTACATTATTATAAATAATACTTAAATTTTCTATATCTGTTCTAAAATTGACCGCGTTATTTTCTTTTTTTATGTATATCATTTCATATATTAATCTTTTTTTATAACTATTTTCTTTTTTTTAAAATCTTAACATTTTCAAAATCAAAGTTATGTCGTAATTCTTTAGAATGCTTAGACAAAGCAGTTTCCGCGGTTATGTTATGCGTTGCAGTGTATTGATGATTATACAGTCGTTTTTTTAGATACTGTTTAGTTTGCCCTACGTAACATTTATTACAGTCTTTACATTCTAATTTATATACGACATTACTTTGATTATCTTTTTTAATCTTAGTTTTTAAATTTGTAAATAACTGTCTGTTATTGTATGGTGTAAATGTAATGTTTATATCTGATTTTTTAAATTCGTATTTAATTTTGTCACTTAAGTCGTTAATGTACGGAATTGTGTGATATATTTTACTATTTTGTTTATTGCCTGTGTTGTATATTTTATGTATTCGTTTTTTTATTAATTTCTCGTAAAATTCTTTTGGATAACTATTTTTGTCCAAAATTGATCTAACTTTGCTTAAATTCTCTTTTCTAAAATCAGGATGTGCTAATTTAATAGCTTGGTCAACTAAACTATTAATTACGCTTTTTTTAAAATTTACGGAAGTGTTTGAATAGTAGTTTAGGTGTCTGTTGCTACTATCTGGATAATAAGATAAGTTAAAAGGTCATAAAAATACATATATTAATTATGGCTTCACTATAATCAAATTCTAATTTATTAAGCTGCTCCAAGATTTTAAACTTTAGTCGTTTCTTCTTTTATGTTATATGAGAACATTTAAAATAGTAAATTGCGGTGTCTCTGTCAAGTTCTCCTTCTTCTACCCACCCCACCAACCCCATCTATCTTTCGCGAAATTTCAAATATTGAAAGTTGTTCTAGATTTTTGCAGGTTCGTTATTTATTGACCAAAACTTTCAGTTTTATATGACGCATATTTTGTTAGAAAATTTAAAATGCAGACTACGACGTGTGTGAAGTTGCTCCCACGGCCCCTCCGACCCTATCCCCTTCATTCAGTAATTTGAAAGTTGTTTTAAGTCGTCTAAATTTTTATTATTTTAAATTCTTTCTAATGCATTAAAAGTGTCGTTAATTCAAAATTAAGCCGACAGCAGAAGTGGCTAATTGGCTACCCTGCGGTGTGAGAGCTGTTCGAATCTAAGGGTCAACTGTATTGTCTACATTCTACCTGAGTTTTACCAACTAATATTAAAAAATTACCGACAAAACCTGGAAAAGATCTTGTTTGGGTCGGTCTCCTTTTTCGAAATTCTGTTTTGGTTTTGTGTGATTCCAACGCGTTCTAGTCCTGATCATCGTTCCATCTTGTTAGCCATCAATTTTGTTTAGTTTACATAAAAAAATAAAAACGAATTTTTAAATCTGTTCTAAGTTGTTTTAGTTGTTTCAAACTTTTAGCCCTCTGTCAGGGCTGTAGTTCATTAAATTAGTGAGGAGAACAAAATTTGTACAACTTTTCTTATTTTGTTGGAAAGTTTTGATAGTTTTTAGGTTGTTCTTTATTGCTCAAAAGTTTAAGCCTCCGATGATGCATGCATATTTGATCATAAAATTGGAATTCGCCGTGTGCAACCTGACCTCTCTTCTCTCTCCATTTAGAAATTTGAAATTTTGGAAATTGTTCCAGATTGTTCTAAGTCTGTTCTGTATTGGTCGCAGGTTTCTTCTTCTATTCTCTGTGTATCTCTGTTTAAAAGAGAATTAGAATAGCGAACTATGATGTGTGCCCCATTTGTTCGAAATTTGATTTTTTTTTCTATATTGTTCCATAGCTTTAGCATTTTCTCGTATATGTACATATGAATACTTCCTGAAAAAAAATGAGAATAACAAACTATGACGTCGCCTTCTTCTTTATCTTCTTCGCGAACTTTGAAATTCTAAAAGTTGTTGTACATTTTTCTAAGGTATTCTCTATTGTTTCAAAGATTCAGCCTTCTGTCGTACGTAACAAACTTGAGAAAAACAAGCTAGGAAGTGTGTGCAGTTGGCCTGATTTTATTGAAATTTTAAAAGGGGCGCAGGGTAATTATAGGATAGTTCTATATTGTTCCTAAGTTGTAACTTTTTTCATATATATTTCTTGAGAAAATTGAAAATAGCAAACTATGTCAGTGCTTTCATTTAATAACGAAACCCACGCGACTTCTTTTAAATATGCAACACATTTAACAGTATGGTAATACATATTTTTAAAAATTTTTAAAAATAATTTCCTCCAGAAATTTTTATTTACATATATTGACAATTAAAATTTTAGAGGTTAGGTTTATATTGTAGATAATCACAATTAAGTATCAGAAAAATTATTATAATAAATCTTGAACATGGTTAAGTTTTCAAATCCTTTTTGCAGTTCTTTTATGGAGATCTTCTTGTATAGATGCTTAAAGTTCTTCTAAATTGTCTAATGTATTTGTGTCAAATAACGATTTTGCAACTTTCAGGTTAGACCGGTTACGGATTAGACAGCTTAGGGATATTATTTGTTTTACCAACATATTATTTACGTCATCTTACGTCAGACATCACGTGGGTTGCGATTCTAAATAAAAGCTCCTCCTCCATCCTTGACGCAATTTGAAATTTTAAAGTTTTTTGTAGGTCTGTTCTCTATTAATTAATAATTGAGAAAAGCAAACTAGGATGTGTATTAAGTTGGCCTCTTTCTTTCGAAATCTGAAATTTTGAAAATTGATCCAGGTTCTTCTAATAAGTTTGTTCTCTATTGTTCCAAAGTTTTAGCCACCTATCGTAGATGAGAAAATTGAGAAAAATAAACTATGATGAGTATGAAGTTTGACTCCCCTTTTTCGAAATTTAAAAATTTTGAAGTTGTTCTTGTTTGTTCTAGATTTGTTGTACATACATACAGTGGTGTGAATATGTATTCAGCACCCCTGGGAAAACCCGCTATTACACAAACCGCTAGTATTTCTGATTGTCTGTTAATGACAGGTTGTTAATAGTTATTTGTGATGAACTTTTAATGGGCTGTTTCTGCGAATACTAAATTAAGGGAGGTGGTAGGTCACCCTTCCGAGTTTTATGTCTCAGTTTATTTAAACATTGTACGAAGAAATTGCGTTGAATTTAAAAGTGCTCTGTTTGATTGTGCCTGTGATTTTTTTCTGCTCTGTATACGTAATACTGTTTACGAGAATGCCGAAGAAACGCGAGTTAATAATTGCGGAACGTAGCAAAATCGTGCTTTTAAGCACGCAAGGCTTTTCACAAGTAGTGATTGCTAAAAAAATGAAGTGTTCGATGGGTGCGGTTCAAACGATGATAAAACGTTTTAAAAATACCGGCAGCTATGAAAACAAACCGCGATCAGGACGAAAACGACTCACAACGAAGAGAATGGATCGACACTTAGAGCGAATGGCTCTACAAGATAGACGTCAAACGTCTAAAGAGCTCACTAGTGCTATGTGGAGTGATCATGGGGTTTCTTTAACGGCTAGTGCTGTAAGAAGGCGTCTTATCGCTGCAAATTTACGTGGTCGGCGAGCGCGGAAGAAGCCCTACCTGACCGAGACCCACCGTCAAAAGCTGCATTAAAAAATGAAACCTGTGTGACCTACCACCTCCCTTAATTTAGTATTCGCAGAAACAGCCCATTAAAAGTTCATCACAAATAACTATTAACAACCTGTCATTATCAGACAATCAGAAATACTAGCGGTTTGTGTAATAGCCGGTTTTCCCAGGGGTGCTGAATACATATTCACACCACTGTACATACAGGGTGTCCTATATATATGTGGGCAATATCTCGGATACATAAAGTTTATGTAAAAATAACACTGTATGTCTATATATTTCTTTTTGCTATATAAGGTGCACCACTGCTGTGATATTCAACTCTAAACATATAGTGGGCTAAGTAGTTTTTTAAATGAAATTATGTATTTATTTCATCCAATTTTAAGGTGTGTAGTTTTTTTACTCTCCAATAAGTGTTTTACTATTTCTTGGATCTTAAGTGAGAAAAATATACTCTTAATGGATTTCCATAAAATGCTCTGTTTCCGAGAAAAAATAAGGTTAATGAAAATAGGTAACAATTTGTTTCAATATGCATTAAAATCGACTTGAAAGAAATTAAATAATTAATAATGTATCCAATTATTTATAAAAATTATAATAATAAGGCTCCACATTAGATCTTTGGACTCGAATACACTCTAGGATACGTCGAATTAAAGATTCTCTAACGGAAGCTAGTCCGTACATTAAATGCATATCTGCATACTCACTAAATGTGTATTCCAATTTTATTAAACTAAGCAACTAATGAAGGTAATACACAGAATAACAAATAAATCAAATATCTGTAACCATAACAAATAGAAATAAAATAGCATGTAATTAAAACGGGATTTGACAGTTCTATCAATCGTTCTATATATCATGAAAAAATTAATGTGTGTGAGTGTAAGTTTGTTCCAAAATTTTGTGTTTTGTGTTTATGTGAGGTTGGCCTCCTTTATTCGAAATTCGAAATTTTAGAAGTTGTTCTAGAGTTGGTTTATGTTGTTTCTAACTTTTAGCCTTTTATCTTGGCAAAACAATTTGGTTTGCAAATTAAAATGAAGAACAAAACAGTTTACACAGGTCCTTTTAGGAAGAATAATAAATATTGTAGTCGGTGGTTGTAGTTACTTTAGATTCAAAGTTTATAAGGATTTTCAGGTATTTCATAACTGACTTCAATAAATTTTGACAGCAGCTTATGTAGCTCTTTTGAAGTCATCTGAGCGTCCTTTTTTATGAAAGCAGAACCATTCATGAACCATCATCCATCAATTTAAATAATAATAATAATAATAATATGCTGCTGTTACCACCTTGGTGGTAAAGCTGCCTAGCTATACAGGGTGTCCCAAATCGGGTGGGATTGCATGGGCATCTTCCTTATTATTGAA
>SMLS01066214.1:0-16391 GCA_004785975.1 Popillia japonica | reverse complement strand
TTTATCCAAGTGTTTGGTGTCCTGTGGGTGATAGTGATCTAGAGTTCAAAGTAACATTGTTTGAAGCATTTCCGCCATGAATATCAATCAAGCGCAAACTGACAATCTTTTATGTGCGTGCGTGTGTCTTTTGGCAGCTATATTTACCACCACTGCAAATTTCTATAATTATTTGAAGAAAGCCAGTTCACGTTGACAAATGTGTCTACCCTAAAATCTTTTGAAAAGTGGATGAAGGTGTAGGATTTAAAATACTAATATTTACTTTTGAACTTGCTCTTTAGCATAATGAACGATTTTTACAGCTACCATAAGAAAGACCTAACCAGTCAAATTTTTGCAGTCTTTTCTACGCTATTTCTTGTTTTATAAGATGTAATGTATCATGCCCATTCTTGAAATAGTATGCTTTTTCTATTTTACAGCAGTATTTTAAAGGAATCGAATATTAAGTCGAATAATTACTCTTCAATCCATAATATCCCAACAACAGTAGTATCTTATAAACGGCATCATTATGTTTATGCATGGGTTTTCAATAAGAATCGAAACCCACGTGCTCTCTGACGTAAGATGACGTAAATAATATGTTGGTAAAAAAAAATATCCCTAAGCTATCTAACCGGTCTAACCTGAGTTGCTAGTCGATATTTGATTTGACAGTTTTTATACGTCTCTGTTTGTGTCGTTCAGTCGTTGCTTAGTTGTGATTATTTACAATATAAACCTAACCTGTAAAATTTTAATTGTCAATATATGTAAATAAAAATTTTTGGAGGATTTTTATTTTTAAAAATATGTATTACCATACTGTTAAATGGGTAGCATATCTAAAAGAGGTCACGTGGGTTTCGGTATTTATTGAAAGCCCGATACATACATATGTGCTACATCGTATATTGTACTGTATTTATTTACAGGATTGTCACAGATTTGGTAAAAGACTGAGGGAAGTTTTAAACAGCATGCAGGATTTATTTGCAATTCACACTGACACAGCACAACAATTCAAATGAAGTGGGTATCTATTGTCAACTCAGAAGTTGAATATCACATGGGTACGTTGTTAGGTAAGTATCATAAACTTAATGTTAGGTTAAGTACTTACTTTATTCTACTTCAATTAATATTTTGGGTCACCACAGATTTGTGTCATCGATATACATCCATGTAAGCAGTCGTTGTGCGATATTTTGTTCCTTCATAATGAGGTAACTCTTTGCTCCCCCCCCCCCCCCCCCCCCCCCCCGTTCAGTCGTTTAGACGTTACAGCTGTTTATTTAAAAAAAAACATCGAATTATCCTCCACCACTTTATTTTAATAGATACGTCAAAAAGTGTTAAGCAGAAATTACTAGAGTAAAGCTTAGCTTTAAAAGACACATATTTCTTGGTAACATTTACTGGGTGGATGGATTTCAGTGAAAACTACTTTAAAAGTTTAAGATTGCGGTTACGTCTCCTGAGATTCTTCTCGGAAATCTGACAATATTATCCACAGCTTTCTTTTGGCCACTTTAGTTATTATTTTTGTTCCGAACGTCTCTCGGACAAATAGTTTCCGAGATACAGCACTTTGCATTCTTAGCTGGCCACCCGGTACAAACTTTTTGGTTTATGTTAGAAGAGTATATATAGTATATACAGGGTGCGTATAAAGTATTGCACCTAATGGCATTATGTAGAAACGGTTTGACATTTGGATTTGAGATTGGGTGGGATTAAGTCGTAAATAAATATCTATGTTTTGACGTATGTTTCATTCACTATGTGTGTTATAATACTTATATTGCCCAAAAGCAGTTATTTTGACTGATTGGGAAATTCTAAATAATCAAATGACTCCTATTATTGAATTGGAGAATACGATTAAATATAAATACGGCTTTAAAACAAGTGTACCTTTGTTCCGTCAATACTATACCCATTCAAATAAATTGCAGATGTTTCATAGAACCAAACAATAAAACAAGCAATGCGTCGTAATTTTATTTCCTTTTATTTAACGCATAGGTATTAGCATATTATTATGCATATACAGTGAGCAGCAAAAGTATTCATACAGCTATGCAAATCAGGAATACCTACGTGTTTATAAAACTATGTTTACTGCTAATAGAAATATTTAACAGATGTCACGTAGAACATCTATTTCAAATGTTCACCTGCCATACAAACAAACAAAATCTAAATAATGTGATTGCTATGTTATTTATTGGATAAACATCATACAGCTATTTTAAATCCAAAAAACAAAGTGATGGCAAAATTTGATTTTCTCTTGAGTATTACGGTCGTTGACGACCCTCAATCGTCTTGGCATGGACTGAACTAGTTTGCGGTATACTGCAGATCTATTATCTCCACTCTTCTACGGGCCCGTTCGCCAAGTTTCTTTTGCTTCTAATTTGATGTTGCCTGATCTGTTGTTCGAGGTGATGCCATAGGTTGTCTATGGAGTTCATGTCGAGAGACTGGGGAGGTGTTTTAAGAAGATAGTACGGCAAATGCAGCTAGAAGTGGAAGACCAAAGAAACTTACCGGCGCGAGCGTTAAGCGATCATACGACAGGTACGAAAAAATCCTAAGATTAGTTCGATAAAATTGACCTCATTTATTCAACTGACATTTAGTAAACATGTATGCACAGATACAGTTCGGAAAGTGTTACTTGGCAAAGGTTTCAACGCAAGAGTGGCTAGGCAGAATTCACTACTTAACAATGTGAAGAGACTAAAGTGTCTCGTGTTTGCCAAACAACATACGTTAATGCCTCTCCAAACTTTTAGAAGACAGTTATTTTTACGAACTGAAGTAAATATTGGGTACAAATTGGGTACGAAATTTGGTTATTCTTCCAAATAGATAATATAGTGGATAGTTTTGTTTACTTGAAAATATTAAAAACAAATCTTAAACAAAGTGCACATAAATTGCGAATTGCTGATGACTTTTCCTTGTACCAAGATAACGACCTCAAACACTCTGCACGAGTTGTGCAAGAATGGTTATTATATAATACTCCAAAATTTCTTGAAACACCTCCCCAGTCTCTCGCCATGAACCCTATAGAAAATCTATGGCATCATCTATTACAACATATCAGGCAACATCACATTAGAAGCAAAAGAGACGTGGAGAACAGGGTCACAGAAGAGTGGTGCAAAATAGATCCGCTGTACCTATAATACCGCCAAATTAGTTGAGTCCGTGCCAAGACGATTGAAGACCGTTAGCGATGCCAAAGGTGGTGTTACAAAATATTTAAATTTTGCCATCACTTTGTATTTTGTATTTAAAATAGCTGTATAAATACTTTTGCGTTGCGTTTATAGTGCATGTTTATCCAATAAATAACATAACAATCACACTATGTACATTTTATTTCTTTGTATGGCAGGTGAACATTTGAAAGAGATGTACTTCTACGTGACATCTGTTAAATATTTCTATTAGCAGTAAACATAGTTTTATAAACACTTATTCCTTATTTGCATAGGTGTATGAATACTTTTGCTGCTCCCTGTAGATAGTAAACTGAGAAACGTTAAATAGATACTATTTAACAAATTAATTTACTTTAGCCAGTTAATACGTTAATACGTGTTTTCACAAACTTTGAATCGAAGTTAATTGAACACACGGCATTTTCGTATTTATAAAGGTTCTTTTTATGCTGCGGTAGATCAAACGCATACATATGAGAGTCATAAATCGAAAGAAAGAAATATTTTGATGGGCGTGACAAACAACAGCTGGCTTTTTTGTAAAACCAATAAGGTGTCTGGACCGTTATATTGTGCGTGGGTAGATGGAAATAAAGGTCCAAAATAAGGACGAAAAATATTACATTGAATGAACCATCAAGTTATCAATGATTGTATCACAGCGATGAAGATAATTTGTTAACGGAATTAGGAAGCTCATCATTCGAAACAAACAAGTTTGTGAAACAGAAGAGACTGCAACTGATTTTGAAGAAGATTTAAAAGCCACTTCTTTATCGGTTGAAATAGAAAAAGTGAGTGAATGTGATGTGCATTTGGAGGACTGCGATGTAACATACTTTGCCAGTTACATTTTCGGCAAGGTGCTATCAAAATTTAAGTGCAAAAATTGCGAAAATACATTAACGCTAAACAAGCCGGTATCAGATAAGCAATATGCATTTATTAAAAAAAAAACTTCAACCTTAGTTTGAACGATTCTTTTGTGTTAATCGCGCAGTCTACAATCACCGTCCATTGGGTAAAAATGGCAATCTAAGTACGCTTGCTGCTTTAAAGAAGTCTCCTGAAAAACTGAATATTAAGCAAAAAATTATTAATAACACTCAACAGCTACTAAATCTGAATGTTGATGAAAGTTACGATCACATCAATTTTCTGATCGATCACACTATTAACGTTACGTTATTTAAAAATTGCAAATTTTATCGAAACAATGTGCACAAACAAAAGTATCAAACTAAATATACTACGAAATTAATAATCATTCTCAGCTTTTTTTACTTTTCCAGCTACTTACACATATATTTGTAGTATGTATACATAAGGAAAAAATAAATACGTGTTTTCTTTATATGTGGTAAGTAAATAATCCTATTCATTCGGAAATCATTCTGTAGGTGGTCGTGTTTAGGGCGTTGGTCAGGATACACAGATAGAGGTATGCCGACGCGCATCTTATGCATACGTCATTGCGAAGCATTAAGCGCTAAATACAAATACCGCATTACAAAATATATTTGTGAATGCGGATTTACAGTAAACAATCTGTGTTTATAAAATATTGTAAAGATAAATGTCGCTCACTTCTATTTTTAATTAATAAGAGTAGACTAATCCAGATATCTATTTGAATGATTACGGGGTATTATTCATAATAACTGAGTTCTGGTATAATTAAAAGGGAGGTAATGTTTTGAACAAAAAATTTATTAAATAAGTAATAAAAGATATATGCATATATATATATTAAATGCATTATTTTCTGTTGGTAAACTTAGACATTTTTCTTTCCAATCTACGTTTACAATTTGTAAAACTAATTTTCTTATTGATACTCTTCAGCCTAATATATGTTCTAGTTTTGGCCATATGAAATATAACTTCTTCTGGCAATGCTACATCTTGCAATCTCGAAATAGTTTTTGCAGTTAGTGCTTTGAACAAGTATTTCTCGTCCGACAGAAATGCCCCATGCATCTCATAAAATACTTGCTCCATTATCTTCATTACTTTAACTACATCATTGTTAGGAATCATAAGCCCTCGTCGACATATATAGCTGAGCCACTCATATTTATGTGGAATGGTTAGATTTTTCCATGGTTCTCCTAAATTATATTTGTGTTTAAACTTGAATGCAACATATCCAGCAATATATATGAGGGCTTCATCGTTAATTTTTTGTTGCGCCTCAAATTGTGTGAGAGTGCCAAGGTTGGCAATGTTTGTATTCTCAGGCAATGCAAGTACGGGATATTCCGGTTCAATAAAACAAAAATCTTTTGCAGGTTCCTCATCAATGTCTTCGATTATAACAAAACGAAGAGATAAATTCCGCATTAAAGATTCTGTCAAACAAGTATCGTTGCCACATTCTGCACCATCTTCTGCATCTACTGTTTCTAAGGACGACAACAAACATTGTTCATCGGTATCTTCTGTATTTGTGTTATTTGTAAAAACGGTTGTAGCATGTTTACCCAGAAGATACCAGCGCAATCGATGACGAAAATCTAGTGGATGTGGATGATCGTCACTTCCACCCATTCCTCTAATATAGGAGAAAAAATTCTCCAATACATCTTGGTTCAGCCTTCTGGTTAAGAGATATTCAACGCCATATTCTTTATTACAGTGTTTATATAATTCCTTTAGGGAACGATTAGAGAGTATAATACCTTTTTGAAAAGAAATCAGTGATTTATGTTTCCCTACAATCATCTGTTCCATTGTGGAGGAAATGTTGTCCAAAATCTTTTCTTGATTGTCCAGGTCGATACCAAATGCATTTTTAGTGGGATTATTTCCGCAGAACTTCGATGTTGAATTATGGACATCAAACCAATCATTTATCATCAGTATAAAATTAGATGTATCTCGCCAATTGGTTGCAGGCAGCATATTATTTGTGCCACAGTATTCTAATGCTTTTGCAACCGTTCGAGATAGTAACTGTGCTGCTGGTCTTACCCTTTGACGTTGAGGTCCGGTTAATTCTAAGTGAGAAGAATTTATTTTAGGGCAAATGGTTAGTTCACTATTGGCTACTTCCAAAAGTTTTTGAATCGAATCTTTTGTTATTGATTTTCCATCTATGTAGAATCCTTGGTCTAAAAAGTGGTTCCTTACAAGTTTCAATAAATGTGGAACATCAGCAAAGACGAAAATCTTTAGTTCATTGTTACCAGGATGTTCAATAAAGCATTCCTTATCATGGCCAATATTGACTTGAGCCCACAGTTTCATATTTTTTGTGCCCATATCGCTAACTACAGCAACAACAATAAAACCAACATTATACAATTCCATAATAATATTGTTAAGGGTGTCTATATCCATTATTTTGTCAAAATCATAATATACAGACTGTTTCCAATGGCCTATGAGGCCTCTTGCCATTACAGTTTGACAGGCTTGGTGAGGCCCAATTCTTTGTTGTTCTCTTTTTTCTATATCTACTCTGTTCGAAACATATATCTCATCAAATGATAATACGCAGAGCTTGGGGCTAACACTCCGCAGAGAAATAGCTGACGCAATATCTTTAGGGGACCAATGTGCCCTTCCACACTTGGAATCCATAAGGCGTTTCATTTGACCATTTGTAAAAAACAATTCCAAATTTTTCTTCAAATGGTCATATTTTTTATAATTCTCCTGTATCTCTCTTAATAATGTTAAGTTTTCTTTTTCCAATTCTTCAATCCTCTTTTTTAACGTAGACATTTCATTTCTGTCTCTGTTACATACAAAAAAATATAAACAATATATACATACATAATTATATTAAAAAATCTTACATATTTCTATTCTCATCAACATGTAATTGGATAGTCTCAATATTGTCATTTTCATCTGTCTCTAATAATTCTAAACTAGTTAATACATCCGTGGATTCTTCCGTATTAGGTTCAGTGAGTATTTCTTCCTTCACGTTCAAATTTGAAATTGTTATGTCACCTATGCCAATATCTATGTCTATTTTCCTACGTTTCTGCTCCTCTATATAGTGTTCTATATTCTCAGCTTGTCTCATGGTGATTCCTTCAAGATACAATGTGGGAACAGCATTCGCTTTTAAACCACGCCAATTTTTGCTTGCAAAGTCTGGTAATTTCTGTTTGTAGGATGTTTCAAAACAAGACCCTTCAAAATGGATTGAACATATACATGCTAAAAATAAAGGATATATATTGGGGACTTGCACTATAATAATATAAGTTTCAGTTACCATTCTTAATATTGATTACATCGTATCTTTTACATGCTGCAATCCATTGCTTGGCTAGAGCTTTATCTTTGGGGAATCTATAATATCTTATGTTGCTACCCTTCGTTGCTCTGTTATAATTTCCGCAAGCATTAACTGCACACCCCAGCATCTTGAAAATAACAATTACAAAACTTGAATTATAAATAAAAACGGCCTAATTGAAATGTTTATTTGCTTCGCATTGACGTCATGCGAGGCCTGGACGAGTTTTGGTTTTGAAACGAGCATACCTGTTTCTGTGTATCCTGGCGTTGACGTATTTCGTCGGCAATTACTAACGTTTTTAACCGCAAATGGATATTCAGGAAGGCGAGGCATAACTAACATTTCTTGATAAAATACTTTTTTTCAGAGTATGCAACTAAACATACGATGGTCGAAAAGCTGCCATAAGAATGATATATCAATTTACCAATGCTAAAACTAATGATGAATCTGCGAGATAAAGCAAAACCAAATTTAGGATAACGAGGAGGTCAACTGATTGGGATTATTACAAGGCTCTAAGAAATTTAACAACTCGCATATGTGACGTAGAGAAAAAGGCCTATTTTGAATTTATATCACGGTCGAAAGATAATAATTAATTATGGAGATGTCTCAGTTACCTTAACCTAGGGATAAAAAAGAAAAAAAATGAGCTACCCGACTAGCTCTCTGATCCAGATGGAATTAATAAGTATTTCATTAACAGCATTCCTTCAATTTCTACTAACGCTTACAGTATCGCGAATGCATCAACTATCATCCAGAGTCAATTCTCATTTTCTTTAGTAGATACGGAAACTGTTCATGGCATTATAAACGGACTAAAATCTATAAGTGCCTATAAGTGTGTTACCTGCCTTGTCAAAGGTCTTGGAGAGAGTAATGGAAACTCAAATCAAAAAATATGTGTCGAATAACAATTTATTGCCAGACATCCAGTCTGGATTTCGGAAGGATCACAGTTGTACCACCGCATTGCTTTGTGTGACGGATGATGTGCTGAGGGCTTCGGATCAGGGGTTGATGACTGTTCTTGTGCTCCTTGATTATTCCAAGGCGTTCGACACGGATAGTCATGAGAGTTTGCTGAGTGTGTTGAATGACAGGGGATTTAGTCGCTACTCTCTTCATTTGTTTCGGGACTTTCTGACACACAGGTCACAATCTGTGAGATATAATGACAAAACTTCCCGTCCTTTGGATTTGGTACAAGGCGTGCCACAAGGATTGATATTGTGTCCGGTTCTATTTTCATTGTATACATCGTCTCTGGTTCGGTGTCTCCGGTATATGAAAGCACATTTGTATGCGGACGATGTTCAATTGTACTACTCTTTTAGGGCAACTGATTGGGTGGAGGCCAACAGAAAAATAAATGAAGATCTGTTGAGTGTTTATTCCTTGTCGTCCGCACTCTCACTCAAAATTAATCCAGCTAAATTGCAGGTGCTGGTGTTTGGTAACAGAGATTCCGTCAATGTGTTGAGTGAGAGATTGGATATTCATATCAATAACTTGAAGGTTCCTGTTGTTGCCTGGGCTAAGATTTTGGGCCTGAGACTTGATAATACTTTCCGTTTCCGCTATCAGATTTTTGCCTACATCAGAACCTCTTATTACAACTTAAAGAAAATGTATCCCTTTCGCTCGTATTGAACAAATCCATAATTACTAATTAAGTAACTCGAGGTTCAAGTATTTCATATATTGCTTTACAGCTGTTTCTTCACTATTTGTAATTGTTTTATTTTTTATTTTATTTGTTATTTTGGAACAAATAAGCTTAACGTATGCCGTGACGTATTTCTAAATAAATTACCTGCCAAATGACACTAAATTCAACATAGGTTGCCATTTAAAAAAAGTCAAGGTGGCTGTCTCATACAAACACTAGTCTCTTAAAACAAATGAAACACACATCAAAACGTGTGTATTTATCTATAATTTAATCTTACCAAATCTCAAATCCAAATGTCAAACCGTTTCTACAGAATCCCATTTGGTGCAATACTTTATACGCACTCTGTATGTAAAAACAATGATGACCCTTTTTTTTCTAGGGCCGTCGCCGCTTCGCTAACAAGTTACAAGAAGTTTTAAAGAATGCGGAATATCTGTCCGCAACTTATGACAGTGCAATACTACAATTTCAAAACATATGTACATACATAGTGATCCCAAAATGTTGACTTCATTCGGAAATATTTGTTATTTAGAATGTTTTGGTAAATCATTAAGTCTCCGGTCGTGTGGTAATACGAATGAATTTCAATTTCTTATATCCGCATTTATTTCGTTTCTAAGTTTTTCTGTTCATCGTGTTAAATACTACATTCGACGATTTCTCAAAAAGAAATTCGTGGAAATTCTGTAATACTCTACATTACCGGAAGTTGGCGTTCTTTAATAAGTATAAACCTTTTATTAATGATAAAAGTAGAAGTATGATGCGCTGTTACATTTTAAATTTGTCGCCGCTTATTTGTGTTTTATAATTAACCGACAATTAAAACAATTACCATTTTCTCTTCTTTATATATAAAATAAATACAATTCTAAATAATTTTGTGATAAAGACACAGACATTCCATAAAACTCAAATTGTCGTTCAAAACAAAAACTGTTCGCTTGGAATTAAAGAAAATTAGGTAAAATTACTTTATTACACATTTAGCAATGACAAATCATTACCGTTACTTTACAAATTTTGACAATTTCGAAAACAAATATTGGTGCAAAAAGTTTTTTTGAAGATTCAAAAATGTTTCATTTGATATCGACATTTTGGCGATCGCTGTATTCTACATACATACACAAAAATCTAATTGTAACTTTGAAGGTGTAGGAAATGATTTTAAATAAACCTAAAAGCAAAATGTTGATTTTTTTTGTTCATACAAACACTACATTTAGTAATAAAAAGATATTATTTTGTAGTGAGTTCTCTTTCACTACGCTGTAAAATGTGATATTTGAAAAAGGCACTATGCTGATCTGTTGTAGAACTGTAGTATACAACACAGTTTCATTATCAGCAGATATGTTAGATATATGCAGATTGATTCTAAATCAAACATCAGGATGACGTTGATTATTGTTATTGATTGCCAACTTTACCAGTTCATTATCAATAGGAAGAAACTGGAAATCGGAAAGAATTTAAAAAAAAACCTACATAAAGATATCGTTAAATTACCGAGTCCTATTGGCGATTTAAACAATAGTTCAATATATTTGCATAGGAAAAAGCGGTAGGTACAAGCTCTTGGTGCTATGTAACTGTGTGAGGTGTAGGGGAATATACAAAACCCAATGCTTCCATACTGGTTATTTCCGCCTCTACATAATAGCGGCACAGAATATCAAACAAGCAGAATTTGCACTCCTTGTCGGCGCGTTTGATCTTTTTAAGACAGATTCAGTGACCTTCGGGCTATTCACGCCATTTTGTGTAGAAGAAACGCAGGGTCAGATTGAGAAAAATTGTATCCGTTAATAGGGGGGTAGTGACTGAAAATTAGATGCCCTTGATAAGTATAGATAATCTTAAGCTGTTTCAAAATAGCAACTGTGTAAAATAAACCAAACTCATTTTATATTATTAGAATTAGAATTATATTAGAATATTTTTTAATATTAGCAATAGGGAAAAATCACAAACGCTAAAGTCAATAACACCTGATAGCCAGTAAACAATGAACAACGCTCGAATAACTACCGTGAAGTATTTTTCTTCTAGAGAAGATGGCGGATTACGCTGCGCACTAAAAATGCGGGTACTTTTCGCGCCAGGAGGAGTGCAAATTCTGGTTGTTTGATATTCTGTGATAGCGGCTACCCAACACCGGTTTAATTATCTTTAGAAAACAGTTTAGAATAGATTATTGTAACAGTAGGACAACTGATCGTATCTAATACAATTGCGATACCTGCTTTAAAAATTTTAAATTTATCATGATTGTCAAACCGGCTACGAGTAGCTGGCTACGTTTACAGCGACACCTTAGTACGAGAACTAAGGACCATATGAGAACCTGTATTAGCACAAATGATTTTGGTGTAAACACTTGCGCACCAAATTAATTCGGTCCCGTGCTCGCAAGAGGAGTAAACCAAATATATGTAGTTCGGAACTAAACCAACATTAACGGTGGAAACCAAGTACATATGTCTATATTATTGTGTCTACAAAAAGCGTTGTGCGCTGTTGCCGCTGCATTTTTTATGTCACCAAACTGTGAAAAAAGTTGAAAGCTCTAACCCGAAGGTTGACTTATGCCCATATAAAATCACGAACACTGTGTTTATATACTATACACAACCGTGTAAACGAACTCCTACTGTGTGTATCAAATATGAACACATGGACTATGCAGAATATTTTTTGTGTTATTAAATGTAATACACGTGGGGGTTAAAGTGTTAAATAGCTATTGGTAAATAGTTGTGGAAAATATTTATAAAAGAAGATTAGTATATGAAATGATATACATACATTAAAAAAAAATAACGCGGTCAATTTTAGAACAGATATAGAAAATTTAAGTATTATTTATAATAATTTAATCACGCCTGAATTTTATAAAATTAAGCTCTTGACTAGGTTTTTTGCCATGTTTTTCCCTAGTCCTTGAACAGAATTGTTAGAGCTTGACAAAAAATACATTGATATAAGTAGCATTATTATTATGATTATAATTTACATTTCAAAATATCTTAAATTGTCTACTATATTGTAAACATAATCCTATATATCACTAAATTTCTTTGTTTGTATTAAATTTTGTTGATGGGCATGTATAGTTATTTATTTATAATTTGACACGAAATAAATGTCAATTTTATTCCACTGACGCAGTTGTAACGAAAACCAGATTATATTGTAAAGGTTTTGGATTAAATTTGAACTTTGTTCGAATTGGAGTGTTGTAATTGACCTATAAAAGTGGAAAAATTATCAGGATAATAAGATACACAAACTATGAAAGTAGTATAAAACGAAGAGTTAAGAGAAAGCATAAGCCATATCAAGTGCTTTTGAGTGACGAAGATTTAACAGCAATCATGCTAATTTCATAAAAAAACCTGCTTTTTGTTAAATGATATCGAAGGCTTCCACGGCCCGAGTCTCTATAATGAGGGTTTCCGGGTGTTGACCGTGTCATGGTTAGTAAAATATATACAGTACAAAATAAAATGCACAAGATATACAATAAACTCGACGTCCCGCCACTAATGTAAGCGGCTTCTTCAGGAGCAAAGCGGTTAACTGGGTGGGTACCAGATGGTCACGGTAACTCGACGTGTCAGCCACGCTAGTGGCGAAAACCTTCTGACAAGGAAAGACCGATTTGCAGGGGTATATATACGACTGTGCAGCAATGCGGATCAGTGAACACTTGCCGTTGAAGCGGAAAGGGCCGGTTTCCAAATGCTAGAGAGTTGGTAACCATCGTCGCGATTGAGATTCTGAGGATGTTTTTTAAGCTCGATCGCTTCCCTCATCTTTCGAGGAAAATAGTGTTGCGACTTACTTACGACAGATGTCTGATCAAAACAAATTTTGTGACTCATGTCGAGGAAATGTTCAGCTAAGGCTGAATGCGCTGAAAACCGCGACTTAAAGTAGCGTTGATGCTCCTTGATCCTGGTTTGAATTGAGCGTCCGGTTTCGCCAATGTATACTGAACTACAATCGCAGGGAATTTCGTAGATGCCTTTACAGGAGAGAGCATGACGGGCGTCCTTGGCTGAGGGAAGAATTTGCGAGATTTTGTTAAGGGGTTTGAAAGTGGTTTTGATGTTTTTCTTTCGAAGAATTCTGCCGATATGATCAGTAACGCCGTGTGGGGGAGAACGGTGGTAATTTGATGACTGTTAGTTTCTGGTGTCTTTTTAGGAATTCGTGGATGACAGTGCCTGTTTATGACTTTTTGTATGTTGCTGGAGCTATATCCATTCTGAAGAAGAGCGGTTTTGACGTGTTTCAACTCTTGGTTGATATTATCGGGTTGGGAAATTGAAAATGCTCGATGTACAAGGGAGCTGATCACTGATTGTTTTTGTGCTGGATGATGATGCGATTTGGCGTGAAGATATCGATCCGTATGCGTAAGTTTTCTATACACAGAGTGTCCTAAGTGACCATTTTGCAAACGAGTAAGCAATACATCCGAAAAGGATAAGGAACCGTTAGTTTCAATCTCCATCGTGAATTTGATGTCAGAGTGTTGACTGTTAAGAAAATCCAAGAAGGTTGGAAGGGTGCCTTTGCCATGACGCCAGACGATGAACGTGTCGTCAACATTTAGCCTAACCATTTACCTTAACCATGTTTTCGGTTTCAGATCAGCGTGTTCTAAAACCGTGGATTCAAAAGCTTCCATAAAAATATAGGCAACAACCGGGGAAAGCGGAGAACCCATAGCGGCTCCAGAGGTTTGTTGATAGAATTTTTCTTGAAAAGTAAAATATGTTGAGAGAGTCATTTTTCGACCAACTTGGCTAGATCTGGAGATTGATTGTCAAGAAAACAATATGCACTGGAATCCAGCAATAAGTGAATGCGAGATCCATACAAACGCTACGAAACCTATTTGCAATAAAACAAATTTTCAGTACATGAATAATTTTTCAGTTATCATTAGTATATAATCCCACATTGGGTCGTAACCACGGGCGTTTCTTTTACATTTGAAATTTCGGGCAAGATGTGCGCGCCACCTACGAGTCATATGGTAAACTAAATATAGTATTGTTGCCAAGTCTGTGTAGTCTTTATATTTAAAGCAATTATAATCAAACATCGAAAGCGGTTTTGTTATGAAATATGAGCCAGTTTATAGCGATATTTTCACCCAAAAATCTTTTTTTTTGCTCTTATCATTAAGAAATCTCTCAATAATTATGATTAACTATAAAGAGGAAGTGACATGACAACGGTGTACAATATTGAGGATGCAATAAAAACGCAAATCATGATGACGTGATTGTGATTACAAATTATGTATTATTAGAGTAAGGTGAAGTTATGAACAAAAAAGCACAAGTTCCGAGTAAGTTTTGTTATTATCAATTGTTTTATTTTATTAATTGTTGTAGTAGATGGGCTAATCCTTTGGAGAATTTATTTGGTGTTATACGTCAGTGTGGCGGTCTTAATACAAACTCAAGTTGTCATCAGTTCATTGCCAATTTTAAAACTTATATTCTAAATAATTTAGTGTCTTCTCATTCTATCGGGTTCAATTGTGAGGAGGATAGTGGCCATATCTTAAGTAATCTGCATCTGCAATCTTTTATTACTTCTATTGAAACTAAAAGTGCTACGACTTGTGCATTGGATAAGAACGAATTACAAGCTTCTTCTATAAATGTTGCAAGAAAAAGAAAAATTAGACAGCTGATACATTTGTAGAGGGTAAGAACTTTAGGGTTTTCTAGTCTTTTGTGCATATGAAGAATTGTCCTTATTTTATCTAGTTGTTTATTAGAATTTCAGTTTATTTATTGTTATGATATGCTTCTTGGTTAAGACCAAGGAGCATACCATATAAGAGTGACGCATTCCACGCTAAAAATTAGACCCGTACGCGAACGTGTACATCTTTTGTTCATAACCTCACCTTATAATTTGTAATCACAATAACGTCATCATGATTTGCAGTTTCATTGTATCCTCAATATTGTACACCGTTGCCATGTCACTTCCTCTTATAGTTAATCATAATTACTGATAGATTTCTTAATGATAAGAGCAAAAAAAAAGATTTTTTGGTGAAAATATCGCTATAAACTGGCTCATATTTCATATCAAAATATCTTTTGATGTTTGATTATAATTGCTTTAAATATAAAGCCTACGCAGATTTGGCAACAATACTATATTTAGTTTACCATATGACTCGGAGGTGGTGCGCACAACTTGCCCGAAATTAGCCCGAAATTTCAAATTTAAAAGAAACACCCGTGTCGTAACCAACCTGCAGTGGAATCCAACAATAAGTTAATGCGAGATCCGTACAAACTCTACGAAATTTAACTGTAATATGTAAAACGAATTTTAAGTGACATCTTTATTTTGATATATACAATGCAAAGAAAAGTGAATTCATATCCCAATAATATATGTACTCACCACAATACTAACCTAATAAATATACAGGTACCGGCGGACCCAACATTGCACGAACAAGCGCGGCAAGTAATTGGGAGGATGTGCGGCTGTTCCTTTATCAGCCGCTTCATCATCATATGCATCTTGGACGGATATTTAACGTTTGCAAGTATGATAAATAATGTGTTATAGTTAGTTATAGTGAATAGATACTGCAGACTGCTCACAGTATATCGCGACAGTCACCCAGTAACTTCACGAGGTCGTGCAATATCGGAAATCGGGTGACCATAGAAGCCTGCCGGAACCGGTATACATACCGGGCCCGCGCGCACGACCTGCTGATACGTTTAGTGTAAGATGAAAAAGAACTGCGAAGAGACGTCCCTTAGTTAACACAGGATACGTATATCGGTACTGCTCGCTTGGACGAATGCATTCATTGTATCTCTTTATCTAATATATTAAAATCCTATGCCTACTCTAAAACATTGAATATCCTATCAACAGATCGAACGTGCGCACTCTGTATATGTACGAATTACGATGACAAAGACAGAAAACTTTAAAGCAAAAACCGCTGTCACAAGTCCGTAAACAACAATGGCGCTCGATCAACGCTCAATGACGATGATGTCCCTACAATGTATTAGCGTTTTCCTTTCGGCAATCTAGTGCGCACTAAAAATGCAGTGGGTCAGTGCTGACTGTTCCTATCGGCCAAGCACTACTTCCGTGCAAGAATTGTTCGTTTTCCATTATATTTGCCCTTGAGTGCAAAAAA